>OY282582.1:19153486-19367835 GCA_958299025.2 Drosophila histrio | reverse complement strand
AAACAAAAAATATTAAAGCTAGAGTCCTGAATTTTGGCACACAGGACGGGTATCAGGGTCCTAACGTATCCTGAAAATTTCATCGTGATCGGAAGATATTCAAAAAAATCTTAAAATCCCATATAATGGTCAATTTTAAAACTGGAACCTTGGCACACAGGACAAGCATCGGGGTCCTAATGTATCCTGAAAGTTTCATCACGATCGGACAATAAACTCGGGAGTTATTCAAAACCCAATATTACTGAGTGTCGGACCAAAGGAAGAAGAAGAGCATGTTGACGTAACAACGCGCTATGGGGTACTATCTATTAGTGTCACTCTTATTTCCGTTTAGAAGAATAAGTAAAGGGTCTCTCATAGTCGACTTCGACTGTAGCCTTTCCGACTGGTTTAAAATGGTTCCATACAAAAGAAGACCCCGTTAGGCGCTTACTCACTTTGAGTTCTTGCGGCTTCTCGCAATCGAATCCGCACGCTTTTCGTTTGTTACAACTATAAGAAAATATATAACTTTAATTGCTGTAAAATAATTAATTTCAACCAAGAGAGTGGTTTTGGCGCGCAGAAAAAATTTAACATATGTACATACATTTCAAGTGTTTGTCCATTGTTACTTCGTCGCTTTCACCTCCACCACAATAGTAAACCACACGTACGTATACCAAACATATAAATTCAATTAAATTTATGGAATTAATAAAAAAACGCGGTACATACGCTTTTGTCTGCTGCTTTTAGAGAAGGTAAAAAATGTATAGCAAGAATCGATGTTGGGTATCGATGTATCGATATTAACATCGACTCCGAAAATTAGACAATCGATAATCGAAACTTCTTTTGATCATCGATACATCGACGATACATCGATGTATCGTCCAACCTCTACTCTGAGATCTAGGCTAGTGATGTGAAAAATCATCAATGCATCGAGCATCGATTGTTTTTGCGCTATGTTTTGCGATGTTTTGGCTCATACCGATGTTTATCGATGCATCGATGTTTGACAAAAACATCGGCCGTTTAATTTCACAATATACGCATTTGGTTTAAGTGCCGCACATGATGGTATGAAAAACACATATCCGAACTTACATAAAATAGCGCTGCAATTTTTACCAGTAGTGGGATCTTTAGTTCCCTCTGAACGGTTTTTTTCAGCGTCATCAAATATTTTAAGCCAAAAAAGAAACAGGCTAAGACCTGATCGACTAAGTCGCATTTTATTTTTACAAAGTATCGACAAAAAATACTTTTATTGAAAAAAGGTTTTGAGACTTCTTTGAAAGCTTAATATACACAAGACTGCCAAGGAAGCATTGTTATAATTTTAATTTTCTTCTTAAACATTGCTAGTCAATACAGAAATGAATAAGACTGCTAAGAATGCATATATTGTTATTTTTATTTTTTACGCATTGTCAATAAAGTTAATGATAGGGAAACAATATTTGTATTATTTTATTAAATTTAAACAATAGTTAACCGATATAAAACCAAAATTTGGAGAGAAAAAACTTAATAAAACTATATATTGAATAAAATTAAAAAAAAAACTAAATCGATTAACATCGACATCGAACTTTCGACCCAAATTTACATCACTAATCTAGACTCTCATACAGACAGACGGACATGGATATATTGACTCGGCTGTTAATGCTGATAAAGAATATATAAACATATATACTTTATGGGGTCTGCCAGACTTCCTTCAAACTGTTACGCACATTTTTTTTTTTGACAAATTTAATAGACTCTTATACTTTTTTAATGTAAAGGGTCAAGACACGAGCAGCAACTGTCAATAGCAATAGCAGTAGCAACAATCCGATTAGTCTAGCAAATTGTTATATATTGTTACATCATGTGTTACTTGTGTAATCTTCACAAACATGCGTGTAAGCAATCGCTTATATTAATTTAGTTAGCCTGTAGCATTCAGCTTTTCACAAAATGTATATGTATGTATGCGTGTGGCCGTCAGTATTTTTCACTTTATAGCGCCACATGACACAATGTATAGCGCTACAGCGACCGACAGCGCAAATCCTCAGATTATCATATGCGTTCTCGTTTGCTCAAATTGCATTTTCATATGCTCTCTAGCTTTGGCCAAAGATTATGAAAAAATAATTTTATAAAACAAATTCCTTAATATCTCCTTTATTTATGAGTCGATCGGTATGAAACTTTCAGCAAATTGCTCAGTGTGAGTTATACTTCAACTATCTGTAATTTTAGGCTTCGTTATCTTAAATTTTGAGGCTGTGGTAGTTTGCTTCGATTTGCGTTGGCGGGGGTTGAGATATCAAAGATTGAAATCAAAGTTGACCTGCGTATGGTATTCAAAAACCTACATTCCAAATTTGAAGTATCTAGTTCTTATAGTTGCTTCATACAGATGGACGCACAGAATGACGGCTAGGTGCCAATCGACTCGGCTATTGATACTGATCAAGAATATATGTATGTACTCTATAGGGTCGGAGATGCCTCCTTCTGCCTGTTACATACATTCACACAAATTCATTATACCCTTTCTTGCCCATTTTAATGGGCCCAGGGTATAAAAACGATTAACGGAGCATTTGCATTGCTCTTTTTGATTTTCGCCGTCGACGCATGCAACTTTTTCTTCTGAATTTGTATACCCTTGCAAAGGGTATTATAATTTTGTTACGAAATGTGTAACGCATGAAAGCAGACATCTCCGACCCTATAAAGTATATATATTCTTGATCAGCATCAACAGCCGATTCGGTATAGCCATGCCCGTCTGTTTCTATGCAAACGTGTCTCTCAGTTTTAGAGCTATCTGGATGAAACTTGGCACAGATCAGTATTTTTGCTGCAGGCAGTATGTCGGAACCGGCCGGATCGGATCACTATATCATAATTGTTAAATAATCTACAATGGCTTCATTGGCGCAATGGTTAGAGTGTTGTACTCTTGCGGTGTGGTCTGGAGTTCGAGACCAACTGAGGCACACTATTTTTTTGTTTCTTTTCTTTTTTTAATTTATCAATACAGTAATAAAATAAAATAAAACCATAATTCTATTTTAATTAACAAATTCTACCATAAATGCCAATGTATTATATTTAATAATGTATGTATGCATTACATACATCTATATTAACATATCATTTGTATGTTAAGATTAACATTTGTATGTTAATGATTCATGTGTAATATAAATATGGGATTTCCACGTTACGCTCTGTAGCATTGATTTTCCCTGGGAACCGATTATATTTAATTAATCAGAAGCTAATCTGAGCAGCGTAAAATTTATTTAGGTTTATTATAAGTCTCTAAGTTTGTTACTGTTATTTTATTTTTGAAGAATAAGTAAAGGGTCTCTCATATTCCATTTCAACTGTAGCCTTTCCGACTGGTTGTGCCTGCGTTCAGGCACCGCATGCTTTCTTGTCGCTTCAACCACAAATGTATTCGTTTCTTATGCGGTGTTTAAACACCGCAACCGTATGCTGGGCGGTGCTTATACCCCCGCCAATGTAAAAAGGTATATAAGGACTGCGCTGCGGCGCATCTGCTGCGCTGCATAAATTTGATTCTTGAACAGCTTTAGAGTTCAATATCTGATCGTACTGAAATTTGTAGTACACGTTGAGAGTAGGATACTTATTATGTGTGCAAAATCTCAAGTCTCTAGCTATAAAATTGCTCTTGTTATCAGCTTTTTTGAGTTATTGGCGAAGGGGGCGTGGCATCGCGATGAAATTTTCAGGACACATTAAGCCCAAGCTTTTTGTCATGTGCCAAATCTCACACAAAATTGCACAGGGTATAAAAACTTATCTGTTTGTATTTTGTTAATTATGCGCAACAAATCCTGAATTATATTGAACATTCTTCGTACGAAATAAAAGTTGAGTAGCTGCTAAAATTGAAATCATTTGTTATAATCTATTATAAATTTAAGTCTAACTAATGTTAAATAGGAAAAATCATTTGCAAAATTTTTTCTTTTAATTTATTTACATTTATGAAAATGTAAGCGCACAATTTTTTCCCAGTGCACAAATTAAAATATAACCAGTAAGGTGCAGTGAGTCAGTACTCTTTGTTATTTTTGGCAAGCCAAAAGATTCATATCCTTACAGAACCCTGATGGCCTTTTCAACCGATCTTCCCTATGGCAGCTATATGATATAGTGATCCGATTTATACCATAATTATTTGGTCAGGCTGTGTAAGAAATAACCAGATACATAATCTGTGAGTTTGGTTGAAGTCTGTCGAAAAATAATAGTTTGCCAAACAAATGTATGATTTCGACCGATAGTTCCTATGGCAGCTATATAATATACTGATCCGATCCGGCCGGTTATAACATATGTATTGCTTGCAGCAAAGAGACTGATCTGTACCAAGTTTTATCCAGATAGCTCTAAAACTGAGAGACTAGCTTGCATAGAAACAGACAGACAGACGGACATGGCTATATCGAATCGACTGTTGATGCTGATCAAGAATATATATACGTTATAGGGTCGGAGATGTCTGCTTTCACGCGTTACACATTTCGTAATAAAATTATAATCCCCTCTGCAAGGGTATAAAAATTATTTCTCTCATGGTATTGGTGTTTTTCTTTGTGAGTTTAGTGAGTGTACTGCCGTATGCTGGATTTAGGCACCGCTGCTATAGTCTTAGCATTTGTTGAACTGCTCCTGTAGTTGCTCCCGTATGTGCTCCCGAAATTTAGTAGGCATGAAAGCTAATTTAAATGGCAATGAATACTAAGTTTCGAGAGCTAAGCTGCAGGAGCAGTTCAACAAATGCTATGACTATAGCTACTGTTATAGTTGTCGAAAATATAGGTGCATATGCTCCAATATTGCTCCAAATTTGCTTGCTATTGCTACAACTACAAATACAATATAAATTATTGTTGATGTTCTTTGCTACTGCTATTGCTACTATCCGATTCGAAAGATAGCAGAGAGCAGAGATCTGCATCGGTGGTTCTTTTTGACACCAGTAGTGTACTTAAATACCTTTTTTACGTTGGCGGTGGTACAAGCACCGCCTAGCATACGGTTGCGGTGTTTAAACACCGCATGAGAAACGAATATGTGGATGAAGCGATTATTACGACCTAAGTTCAGTTATTCTGTTTTGCTTCATTTTCACACCCTGTGCCCATTAAAATTGGGCAAAAAAGGGTATAATGAATTTGTGTGACTGTATGTAACATGCAGAAGGAAACATCTCCGACCCTATAAAGTATATATATTCTGGATCAGTATCAATAGCCGAGTCGATTGACACCTGTCCGTCGGTCTGTCCGTCGGTCTGTCTGTCCGTCTGTATGAACCCGTGGATCTCAGCAACTATAAGAGCTAGAGACTTCAAATTTGGAACGTAGGCTCCTGAATACTATGAACAGATAAATATTATTTTCAAATTTCGATATCAAGTCCCGTTGGTTTTCAAATTAGAAAAATTCCCATAACATAAGCAATGTTAAAGCTAGAGACTTGAGATTTGGCAAACATGATAACTCGGAAAAGCTGATAACAAGAGCAGTTTTATAGCCTGAGATTTGGCACACATATTAAATCTCCTACTCTCAATGTGTGCTACAAATTTCAGTACGATCTGTTCAAGAATCAAATTTATGCAGCGCAGCAGATGCTTCGCATCGCAGTCGCTGCGCCGCGGCGACGATATACCGAACGAAAAGACGCGTGGCGCTAAACATAAACAATCTACAGCTGCTGTCAAGTGCTGCCAGACTAATGCAAGCTAGCTACTCTCGATGCAAGCAAAATCGACTTCAAGCGATATATTTAAATCTTATTATAATGAAAATACTTGTTTGTGAATTGTTTTGTTGACAATTTCAATTATAGAATTTGATATTAAAATACATTGGTATATAGACTTTCATAATGAAAGTCGCTAGCACTTTTTAATTTTTCGAAGGTTAACTACTTGCAGCATAAAGGCTTTTGGCTTTTGTTAACCAGCGAGAGTGAACAATTTTTCCCGGTTTCATGCTGGCTACATCATCAGAGCACGAACCTTCCGATACAGCTTTGGCTATTCTATAGAGGTATAAAACGTCCGTTGAAAGGTTTTTTCATCTTTTTTATCCATGGGTGGAGGCATATTCCTCAATGAAATGTGGTAGAACCTACAACAAAATGGTTGTTTGAACTTTAAGGCGCTTTGTTAGAACTTCGTACTTACCGGAAGTTGTTCACAGGTGTCAAGTAATTTCGTCAAAGTGCACCGGCAGTACGTGGTCCACTTGTAGAAGAATTATCTAATGTATTGAACAAATGCCGAAATGGAAGCTCGTTAAAATGCAACACGCAAACAAAACAATGTAATGGTTTATTCAACAAAACTTCAAACTCTTGACTTATTCCATTTTGAGTTCCAGTATTGGTGGGCTCTCCATCGCAGCAAACGCCCATCAAGCTAGTGGGCGTTAAATTTTGTTCCTTAAAAAACTTGCATAATTGCGTTTTCTTAGTGTTGGAGTCCTCAGCGTCAACTTTTATGTGACCCAACAATTCGCTTTGCGGTTCCTTAAGAATCACAATATGAGACTCCTTTTGTACTGTTGGCTGGAATTTCCCAGTAATTTCTTCACGTGTCAGTGCATCATTTTTTCTGACATCAAAAGAAAATGCTAGTAACGTAGAGTCATCCTGCTGCATACGACGAACGAATTGTCTGCTTTTCATTTTATTCACGTGCCACTTCGCATTGATCCATAATAATTGGTTTCCCATTTTCATCAGTGAAGCCAACATCTTTAAATAAAGCTGTAGCCAAAACAGGAGGCAAATCTATCTGAAATGCGGAATCTATCACACATCATAGCGAAATTAATTGTGTCGTGTCTCTTAGAGTAAGGTCCTCTTTTATCTAAAATCCGCTCTCTTGAAGGTGGCATTGCAAACTCGACTTCATATGTGAAGATTCGGGTCTATACGAAGGATCAAAGCTTTCTGGGAATTGGCTTGACTGTTGGTCGACGATACAGTGGCTCACAGCTTAAAGTATGCAGTGCATACTTTAAACTTCAAACTTAAATAGAGTCTAAACTATTGGACGTATTGCAACAAATGTGGTACCAAATTAAAGAGAAAAATGTTTAGATAAACATATATTTATAATATTATTTGTATTTTTAATATAAATTATTAAGATAGCCAGATAAGTTAAAATACTGAATTTTTTCGCATCACAGCTTATTTTATGCAGCTACTTTTCGAGTCAACGCTGTTTAAATTCTCGGCATTCTAACGGTACTTTTTTGATTGTATGCTTTGTTCGACATTTCTTTAATTTTGTGTGCTGGCTATTTAGACAATTTTGTGTTTGAAGAGTGAATATTAAAAATTTTTAAAATGAGTCCACGCACGACTTTGGCACAGCGGGAATTGGTGATACACCATTTCAAAAACGGTCTCTCGCAGCGGAAAATTGCTGAAATAGTCAACATAAAGTCCCCAACAGTACAAAAAATAATTGAGCGCTTCGTTCATGAAAATCGTTTGGCAAATAAAGGGCGCCAAGCACCAAACAAGATTTTCAATGATGCCGATGAGCGTTATATAGTACGGAAAATACAGGCGAACCCGAGACTATCGGCTCCAAAATTGGCATCTGAAGTTACAGCTGGTCTAGGCAAGAATTGCTGTGATGAAACAGTCCGCCGTGTCTTACGTGCACATGACTTAAATGGCAGGGTTGCACGTAAAAAGCCATTTATTAGCCCCAAAAATAAGCTGTCCCGGCTAACATATGCTAAAGCTCACCTGTCGATGACACCAGACTTTTGGAACACAGTCATATTTGCAGATGAATCCAAGTTCAATATTTTCGGATCGGACGGAAACGCATATGTTTGGCGAAAGGCTAATACGGAGCTACAAAAACAGAACCTAAAGGCCACAGTAAAACATGGTGGTGGGAGCGTGATGGTTTGGGCCTGTATGTCCGCTGCTGGTCCGGGAAAACTGGCCTTTATTGAGTCTACCATGGACAAAATGATGTATCTCAACATTCTCAAGGACAATTTGTTGCAAAGTGCGGAGGATCTGGGAATAAGGAACAATTTCCGTTTTTATCAGGACAACGATCCAAAGCACAAGGCGGGTATTGTGCAGACTTGGCTAATATATAAGTGTCCCCATTTGATGAATCCGCCGGCTCAATCTCCAGACCTCAACGTTATTGAAAATTTGTGGTCAATTTTAGAAAATAACATTCGAAAATATCACATTTCGAATAAAAAAGAGCTAAAAGAGGCTCTTGTGAAAGAGTGGAGCAACATATCGGCCGAACAGACAAAAAAATTGGTGGATTCAATGCCAAAAAGGCTTCAAGCTGTGGTAGACAACAAAGGCTATCATACCAAATACTAAAAATATTAGAATTTATTCATATTTTCAAAATATTTTAATATTTTCGACTCGAAAAGAAACTGCATAAAATAAGCTGTGACCTAGAAATAAGCAGTATATAGATATTTTGTTTGTTATTATTAATTAAATAAAATTAAGACAATAAATGAAGTCACTATGTTAATGTAGACATCTTTCTCCTTAGTTTGGTACCACATTTGATGTAATACGCCCAATAGTTTAGAATATATTTAAGTTTTAAGTTTAAAGTATGCACTGCATACTTTAAGCTGTGAGCCACTGTATTTACCACGAATTCGGGAATTGTATTTTTTCTGCAGGTGTGTGGATCAATCATGAACAGCTTAAGGGTATTGGGAATTAATCCACAGGAGCATGGCATTGTTTTTATGCAAGCACATTCCAAGGTTATTTCAAATCCAGACAAAGAATTTGTTCTCGATATGTTCTTAGCCACTCTATGGTATGTTTTGAGGAATGTATTAAGGTTTTTTAAAATGCTTTTTTTTATGTATGAGCTTAATATTAACTTTTTCCCAAATTTCAATTGTTTTGCTTGCTATTATAGGCATAAGGCTTGCATACGAGAGTTGTTTCCTTGTTTTTTCTTTTTCAGGATCATTCAAAAAAAAAAAAATATTTTAAAACATCTCGATAAGTTGGCAAATTTAATTCGGCAAATTCACTTGCTATGCCAATAACATATGTGATCTAATGTGTAAGAAAACTTGAACTACAATTTATAATAGCGTCACCAATTTCCGAAGTATAATTTTGATCAACATCACCAGCCGAGTCATGTCCATCATGTCCCTTTGTCCGTCTGTCTGTATAAGCGCGTATACAAAGGTCAAGTTGTTTTAGAATTTTGGCAAGCCCCTTCCGCCCACAAAAATCGAAAACAAAGTTTTTGAAATCTCATAAAACCAAAATTATTAAAGCTCAATCCTGAACTTTGGTACACAGGACGAGGATCAGGGTTCCAATGTATCCTGAAAAGTCCATCGCGATTGGATAATAAACTTGGAAGTTATTAAAAAAAAACTTTAAATCCCATATAATGGTCAATTTTAAATCTGGAGCCTTGAATTTTGGCACAGGGGACAATGCATGCTGAAAATGCCATTACGATGGGATAATTAACTCGGAAGTTATTCAAAACTCAGTATTACTCAGTGTCGGACCAAAGGAAGAAGAAGAGCATATTGACTTTACAACGAGTTATGGGAAACTATTAGTGTTACTCTTATTTCCATTTTGAAGAATAAGTAAAGGGTCTCTCAAAGTCGACTTCGACTGTAGCCTTTCCGACTGGTTTTTTAGTACTCCTTATCTAAATTATAAGTTATAGTGAAAAACAAACCAAGTATTGAGTATTTTTTGTTTTAAATTTATTTTAAGATATAAGGGAGTGGCACGCCCTTAAAAAAAATAAATTTTGAAAATAACACATTTTTTTTTTAAACGTTGCCGCTAATAGAAATACGCTTTTGTCAAGCGGATCTGAAATATAAAAGATTATATAAATATATTTCAATTTGTCCTGAATTTACTGGAGCTACTTTACCATACTCTACACACCTAAACTGGTGGCAGAATTAATAGGGACATACATTTTTTTTGCTTTTATTCAATATTTTTCATTTTTTGCAAGATCGAATACATGCAAACTTTTAGACATAATACCTTATCGCTATTTTCATTAAAATAAAACAAAATTTTAGTCCATTGTATAATAGGAAAATTAAAAACTTAATTTTAAGAAATTCATGTTGTCAAAAAATATAGGGACAACGAACATTAAGTAATATTTTTATTGTTTATCTCAAATTTTTGAAAAACCCTCAATATTTTGTGGTAGCCCCTTTCATGTTTATAACTTCAGAGCATCTTCGATGCATGGAGTCCACAAGTTAGGCACAGGTTTCCTGAGGAATGCCATACCAAGTTTCTTGCACCTTTTCCCAAAGTTTTTGGTGATTTTTGGACTTGTGAGGTCCTAATGCCCTTTTTAGAACTCCCCAGAGGTGTTCAATCGGGTTCAAGTCCGGAGACTGTGCAGGCCATACAATGACGCACAAATTTTTGCGACAGAACCACTCCTTGACCAGTCTGGAAGTGTGTTTCGGGTCGTTGTCCTGCTGGAACTCCCACTTTATTGGCATTTCCTCTTCAGCAAATGGCAGCATCGTATTCCGAAGGATCTCTAAATAATCTAAAGCGCACATTTTGCCCTTTATCCAGAAGATTGGGCCTACACCAGATGCTGAGAAGCATCCCCAAACCATAATTGAACCACCGCCGTGCTTCACTGTCTTTAATGTGTATTTTGGATCAAAAGCCTTTCCTACAGGTCGTCTAACATAATGTTTTCCATCCGATCCAAATATGTTGATCTTTGTTTCGTCCGACCAGAGCACATTATTCCAGTTTTCTCGTAGCTGGTGCGTATTAGCAAATTAAAGCCGTTGCTGAATATTTCGGTTACTTAATAACGGTACTTTCCTAGCGCATCTTCCAAATAATCCATGTTTCTGAAGGCGATCCCGGATTGTACGGCTTGAAACTGGTGCATTCAACTCTGTTTTCAAGTCGTTGGACGATTTAAAGGGATTTTGTTTGGAGTAACGCACCAGCATGCTATCAAATCAGCTTGATGATTTACGCTTTCTTCCCCTGGTCTCCGAATTTTGTTGGTAGTGAAGGGCATTGAACACTTTATTTTTGGAGCACTCCATGATATTCGCAATTTCTCGAATGGATTTTCCCTCATTCTTTAGTTTTAGCATCACATCTCTTTGGGATGAATTGCAATGTGTTGCGCGGCCCATTTAAATTTAATTTTAGCATTTGTACTGCCAAATCTGCCAGTTTTCGGTCTATAAACTTTAAGAGAAAGTTGTTTAAAAAATAGTTCTTGAATATGCCTTTTTCTTTCACAAACTTCCATTTTATTATTTTGATTGCATATTCTCCACTTTTTAATAGGGTCTATTAAGTTTGTCAACAAAAAAATGTGCGTAACAGGTCAAAGGAAGTCCGGCAGACCCCATAAAGTATATATATTCTTGATCAGTATCACCAGCCGAGTCGATGTAGCCATGTCCGTCTGTCCGTCTGTCTGTATGAGCGCCTAGATCTCAGAGACTATAAGAGCTAGAGTCACCAAATTTGGTATGGTGGTTCGTCTATGGGCTAAGCAGATCAAGTTTATCTTAAAATTTTGTCACTCCCCCTTCCGCCTCCGTAAATCGAAAACAAAGTTTTTAAAATCCCATAAAACGAAACATATTAAACCAAGAGTCTTGAATTTTGGCACACAGGACGAAGATCAGGGTCCCAACGTATCCTGATCGGATAATAATCTCGGAAATTATTTAAGAAAAAACTTTAAGTCCCATATAATAGTCAATTTTAAATTTTTAGAGCCTTGAATTTTGGCACACAGGACAGGCATCGGGGTTCTAATGTATCCTGAAAATTTCATCACGATCGAAAAATAAACTCGGAAGTTATTCAAAACTCGTTACAACGCGTTTGAAGAATTAGTAAAGGGTCTCTCATAGTCGACTTCGACTGTAGCCATTCCGACTGGTTAACTTTGCACTTGTATCCAGCGTGTAAAATAAATTCAAACATGCGAATCCAGCAGTGTAAAGGGCTTAGTCCGTATTTCAGATTATTTAGAATGGGCATAAACTTTTCACATTGGAAATTAATAAAGTCTGGAAGTATTGCACATACTTCCACATATTGGACAGGCGTGTGTTGACTTTGTTCCTGTCAAGACGTTAAGCACTTTGCCATCGATTACAGTCCTCCATAATCATTTTGAGGGTTGCAAATGTTTAGTCTCGTCTTTTATGTCAGAATTTTCTTTTTCTATACGCTCCTTGGTCTCTTTTATAAAGGCTAGTCTTAAAGGCCGACAAAATCTAATAGATTGCGGTGTGCGGTTGTTCCATAGTATGTTTCCGGTGGAATCTACTAACCTTATTGGAGTTACTGTTGTGGCAAAAATGCTGGAGTCCATATCAAATTCCTGATTTCCAGAATAACCCTGATTGTAGTTTGATTGCCCAGAGCTACCATCAAAACCATAACTTAAAGTTAAATCTGCAGCCAAAAAGTCAATGCCTGGCTTCTACATTACATTAAAAAAACCATCCTCTTGTAAGCAAACAATTCTATTAGCAGTGTGAGCTAGAAGACTTTGAAGCGGTAGCTCTGCTTTTATCTCTGATATTAATATGCAATCCGGCTGACAGTCTTTCTTCTGGTGCACAATTTTGTAGTATGAAGGGTATGTGTCGCAATTTTTCTGTTTTGATTGATCCCTTGTTGCGCAATACAGATCTTTGCTGAGATCTTTATCGAGAAGCAGGGCTGACGCCCCGTTGGGTGAGATAAATGTCGGCTTTCCCATTGGCTCCTGTACAGCCTTGCGTATTAATTTAGCCTTCTCAGGGCATAAGGATAACAGCTTAACAACAACCGTGAGATCGTATTTGCGTTATTTTCGTGCGGCCACGATTGCCGCTTGAATCAGCAAATTAACGTTTCCTCCCTCGAATACTGCAAGATCTGCAGCCTGCCTTCTTCGTGCTCTTCGGCTTTTCTTCGGATAAGATAATGCAGGGCGGCCCACTGACTTTGAGGTTTTTGGAACGGTTACACATGTTTGTGAATTTAGCCAATCCACATATTTTCGTTCGAACACCTTTGCATTTGACCTGCATATCTTCCATTTGGCCGCCAACTGGTAACAAACTTATTTACTTGCATCTGAAACGGCTTTATTGATTTCGTCAGAAATTTCGCCATCAAGTGTAGCTGTCATATAAGCGACACAGCATTTTCCTTGCATGTTTTCGACTTCTCTGATTTCCACAAAGCAAGAAACTCTGCATTGTTGAACTTGAGGTTATGATCTATTAATGCAATTTATAAGAAATTTATGAAAAAAAAATTAATTAATCTACTACACACAATAGGTTTCGGGGTGGGACTAGGTGGGACTCATTTTGCATACGTTTTCAAAAATTAGTATTTACCACAAATCGACACATGTTGAACGACTCACTTTAACATACTAATACATCACAGCTACTAAATAAAGTTCACATTAAAAAAAACGTTGTACAAAACCCACTGATTACAATACATCACAAAAAATTGATCAAATTTGTTTTAGACCCTTTACTTTAAAAAAGTAAATAAGGTCTATTTGTGAAAATGTGCGTAACAGGTCGAAGGAAGTCCGGCAGACCCCATAAAGTATATGTATTCTTGATCAGCATCACCAGCCGAGTCGATGTAGCCATGTCCGTCTGTCTGTATGAGCGCCAAAATCTCAGAGACTATAAAAGCTAGTCACCAAATTTGGTATGGTGGTTCGTCTATGGGCTAAGCAGATCATGTTAATCTTAAAATTTTGACACGCCCCCTTCCGCCTCCTTAATCGAAACCAACATTTTTGAAATCCCATAAAACGAAACATATTAAGGCTAGAGTCCTGAGTTTTGACACACAGGACAAGCATCTGGGACCCTGATGTATCATCGCGATCGGATAATAATCTCGGAAGTTATTAAGAAAAACTAAGTCCCATATAATGGTCAATTTTAAAACTGGAGTCTTGATCCACTGGACCAATGGCACAATGTTGTCCAACAAAAAGGCAAAGAGCCGTTTTTGTATATTCGATATATTTTTCTGTATGCGTGTACACCATAGAAGGGGTTGTATTCTGACACACGACCTATCTCAACAATTTTACAATTTAAATTTGTTACAGCTGAAAAATATTCAAATGAAGCGTGATAAAAATATATACATATGTATTTATTTAATTATGCGTGCATAATTTTATTGTTTTAAGTAAATTAAAATTGTCTTATGTAATAAAGATATAAGGTTAGAATAGTTATTGCTTTGACAAAATACAAAAATCACATAATTGATATAAAGAAAAATTTAACTATTTTTGTGTTTTTATTGTACTTATTTTAATCAGTTTGATCATGATTCCTAAACAGGTTTAATAAAATAAAAAATAAAATAAAATAATAATTAAATAATAAGATTCACTGAGTTAAACAATTTATAAAATTGGAAAAAAAAACAAGCCGATCAGTCGAGCGGGCGCGACAGGTGGATACCCTGTGCAGGTCTTAAAATAAAATTTTTTTTTAAAAAGTATTTTAATTATAGTGGAAGTGCTTTTTTTTATGACTACATATACATTTAAATATTTCAATACAATTGTAAAGGGGACACTTTTCCAACTTATTTGAATTAAATTAGAACGAATAAATCGAAAATCGTTATCGGAATCGCTCGAAATCGATTTTGCTTGCGGCCAAAATTGCAACAAACTAAATTTCACTCTGGATGTAGTCTGGCAACACCACATGTTTCTCTCTCTCACACACAGCAGTTATCTTATTGCGCGCCAAACCATTTCTTTTTGAAATTTAAAGAAATGTTTATATATATGGGTTTTTGTAATGCAGAACAATTTAATTATTTTAATACTTTGATAGAAACGTGATTATGTCAACCATACGTGTAAGCAATCTCAAATATAAATTAATATAATAATAGTAAATAATCAGTTTATCAGTGCTGGAAAACTCTCAAACTGTGGTTGAACAGTGTTGGACAACTGGCCAATTATAATGAAAAATTGTCAATATAAGAAATTCCTTAATATCTCCTTTATTTGTGGGTCGATCGCTATGAAACTTGCAGCAAATTGCTTATCGTTGTTGTACTGTCAATTTAAGCTCTGTTATCTCAACGAAGATGAGTGTAAACAGTTGCAATTATTAATTTTACATTTCTGTGAGGAAGACAAGGCGAGCGATAGTGCAAAAAAGATTGTCATATGTGCTCTCGCTCTTGCCAACCACTATGAAATAATGGCAAAAATATAAATTCCTTAATATCGCCTTTATTAATGGGTCGATCGCTATGAAACTTGTATCAAATTTCTTAGCGTTGTTCTACTGTCAATTTAAGCTGTGTTATCTTAACAAACATGAGTCGCTAATATTAATTTGACATTCCCGAAAGAAAGACAAGGCGAGCGATAGTGAAAAGAATATTATCATATACTCTCTCGCTCTTGCCAACAACTATGAAATAATGTTAATAATAAAAATTCCTTAATATCTCATTTATTTGTGGTTCGATCGTTATGAAACTTGCAGCAAATTGCTTAGCGTGGTTATTCTGTTAATTTAAGCTGTATTATCTTAACAAAGATTGTAAACAATCGCTAATATTAATTTACATAACAATGTATAGTTCTGCGTGTGACCGATGGATGGCGCCACATGCCACATAACACAATGCGCCATACAGCGGCCGACACCGCAAATTATCAGATTATCATATGCTTTCTCGTTTGCGCAAATGGAATTTTCATATGCTCTCTCGCTTTTGCCAAAAAATGGAATTAAAACAAATTCCTTAATATCTCCCTTATTTATGGATCGATCGCGATGAAACTTGCAGCAAATTGCTCAGCGTCAGTTATACTTCAACTATCAGTCATGTTAGGCTGAATTATCTTGGAATTTGAGGTCTTCTTATATTTGCGTGGGCGGGGGGTGAGATATCGAAAATTGAAAATAAACTTGATCTGCGTATGGTGTTCAGGAGCCTACATTCCAAATTTGAAGTCTCTAGCTCTTATAGTTGCTGAGATCGACGCGTTCATACAGACGGACGGACGGACGGACGGACGGACGGACAGACAGACGGACAGGTGTCAATCGACTCGGCTATTGATACTGATCAAGAATATATATACTTTATAGGGTCGGAGAGGCTTCCTTCTGCCTGTTACATACATTCACACAAATTCATTATACCGCTTTTGCCCATTTATAATGGGCACAGGGTATAAAAACAAGTGCACTTAATACTTTGTCGAAGCAATGAATTGACTAACTATTTATTAAAAGACGCCGCTCGTATTAGCTTCCGATATAGCACACATACTTATGTATATAATCGGTATCCAGGGAACACCACGTGGTGGCTATTACAGAAGTGTAATGGGGTTATCAATAATTTAACCTGCAAATCGACTTTAAACGTTTAATTGAAATTTTCTTATTAAATCATTTCCATGTTCCCCAAAAAATTGCAATTTGTGAGTTACTCATTTAGTAACTCGTTCACAACCCTACTTTAACATAAGTATACTAGTTATTAAAACCATGCCCGTGATTAAATCTATACTAAAACATTAAACTATCTATTGACCCATCCTATACTAAGGGCAGGTCGCTCATTTAGCAACTCACGGAGGCTACAAATTCTATTACCCTATTTTTAAAGTATTTTAAGTTTTCTTAACTTTTTTTGACGTTTGGCTAGCTATTCTATCTGTCAACCACTTACATTTTTTTTTTAATTAAAATCAAAATAAATTGGTTAAGTAAATGTGCTCATAACAAGGATGAAACGGCGAAAACCAATCTGCATACATATCTAACTTTTCCGTAGACGATATACAGACTTGAACTATTTTTTTTTTAATTAAATATATGAGTCTTTTTATTTAACATTTTTTTAGAAAATCCAAAGTGAATCTTTACTAAATTAAAACAGTCGGGACCCCGACCGTAATATACCCTGTGGGTTTACAGGAACCCGCTCAAATTCACTCCAGATGAAATTCTCTAGTAATTCGTTTTTTAATTTTTGTGGGCGAAGGGGGCGTGGCACCGTGATACATTTTTCTGGACACATCAACCAAAAAATATTCATCATGTGTCCCAAGTCTGAAGTCTCTAACTGTAATATTGCTCTTCTTATAAGCTTTTCCGAATTGTAGGCGAGGGGGGGCGTGGCATCGTGATAATATTTTCTGTACGCATTGAACACAAAATATTTATCATGTGTGCTAAATGTGAAGTCTTTGGCTGTTATATTGCTCTTGTTATGAGGGTTTTGATCTACAAAACTGCTTGTTTTATGCAATACTTCCTTCTGCCCGTTACATATTTTTAACAAACTTAATATACCCCCACAGGGTATAAAAAATAGTCTGATGGAGCCTTTAACAATAAATTTTGATTTATATATAATCGGCACATACCTCACAGTTATTCTTTTTAAATTACTTATGTAATCAGTACCCAGCAAAATGCTTCAATGCTCGGGATTTTTACATCTAATAATAGCTCTAATTCTGACTCCTCATCAGAGAAAATCAAATCATCATCAATAAATTTTTTATCATTAATTAATTCGGTAGATTTGGATGTATTGAAAGCACATTGAACAACATTGTATCTTCATCGGGCGCACAGTTCCCAGATACGGATGTTGTACTTACAATTTTCTTTGACACCATTTCAGACATTATAATATAATATTCATATATAGACGGATTGGTGTTTGTAGCACCTCGAGCCCTTATTAAATATAAAAAATTTTCTAGAGAGTCTTGGTTAAGCCTTGAAGTTGCAATGAAGAAGGCTTCTGAGCTGTCACTCCAAACACTGTCCGCCAAAGAAAGTATTGAATGGTAAGAATCATACTATTAAAACAATACACTTCTTGTGGATAAATGAATTGCTCAAATTATTCTCGTATTTCGAATAGGGTATCTTTAAGAACATTGTTTTGTTGCAACGCACTCCTATGGATATATGGATTTATATCAAATAAAACATGACTATTTATTTTTTCAATAAAAGCTACCATTTTCTTTACAATGGGAAAAACCACCAGAATTAATCACAGTTCGCAATGCAGCAGCGACACTGTGACTATACACCTGAGTGGCCAACTTTACTTTCATTTTCTCAAAACAAGTGGGATAAATATGTCTTGAGGTAAATTTGGGACACAAGCGAGTACAATTTTTACTGTCAATATCAAACAAATCCCTTATAATTCTCCATGAAATTATTTCATCTGGCGTAATAAGATCACGTTTAAGAATTATATTTCTAAGGGATTTAATTAAGTGAGGAGCATCAAAAATTGATAATATTTCCCTGCCGTTAACTAAGAAGCTAGGTGAATTCTTATCAACACCCCATCTCCTGAAAACAGCTCTATTGTTTGAGCCCTGGTCGCAAACAACAGCTCTTACATTAAGTCGTAAGGATTGAGTGTACTCTATATTAGTTTCCACTTGATCCATAAAAGCTTCATGCTTTATACCGTTGGCAGTGACGGTATAACCTAATACATATTCCAATTTTCATACAGTCTTCTCACCATGAAAACACACACTTGCTGCTTTGATGTTTTCCTGCCATTGTTATCAAAGCATTCGATTTCGTCCATAGCCGAATTATATTGAAGGCCTGGTTTGATTTTAATTTCATCAAACACAAGAAAGGCCTCTTTTCCCAAATTACTCATTTTCTCAACAATTTGTTGTACTCGTTGAAGGAAGTTTCAAGTTTTAGAGCATCACGAAGATAAAAATATGTCCTTGCCGAATAAAAATAAATGTTTTGTGTTATCTGTCTTTCTGCGTTGTTGTATGAATTTTTGTTCTTTAGAAGCAATTTACATAGAACTTTTGACTGAGCAGATACATGAGGCATATTAGAAATAAATGAAATGCCATTTTTTAAAGTTCTGACCTTTCGAAAGGTGGAACGATTATTGCGGCGTACAAATATTCGTTTCAAAGCGATAAACCTGTCTTTAAGCTTATCAAAATTTTTCTTGGTCCTATCTAAATTGACGGAAATTTTTTAAATATTTTGCCCTGTAATAAACCTCATTTTGCTGCATTTTCAGACAGTTTTCACAAAAACTCACTATTTGAATTTAAG
The DNA here is from genome assembly GCA_958299025.2 of Drosophila histrio. NCBI lineage: Eukaryota > Metazoa > Arthropoda > Insecta > Diptera > Drosophilidae > Drosophila > Drosophila histrio. The sequence continues at coordinate 19,348,600 of OY282582.1, read as the reverse complement.
GAATTTAAATCTAACAAGCAACTGTGACTTGACAGATCCTTCCATGTCAGGGTCTTACGGGTATCTTTAAAAGTTAAAACTTCACCTATGTGGAACCATTCATCATCATTACAATATTTCTTGCTCGGCTTTAAATGAGCTTCTTAAGATCTTGCGGCATATATCACCTGATTTGCCGTTGGATTCTAGAACTTTAAAAAAAGCACCTTAAGATGGTTTTTGTGTCCCAATGAATGGCGGCGAATATATGCATTATGGAATCGCTGATTGCTTGACTGATTTTTTTGAAAACTTTTCTTTTAATGAAAAGGAAATATACATTAATATAAATATTGATGGGCTACCACTCTTTAAAAGTTCTAACATGCAGGCATGGCCGATTTTAATAAATGTTGACAGAACTTCCCCTGTATTGCTAGCAGGCGTCTTTTGTGGAGAGGGCAAGCCAAAAGATATTAACGAATATCTTAATTTATTTTTTTCTGAACTTTCTTCTCTTATTTCTTCTGGTTTTGTCTATAAATCAAATCATTTCGAAGTAAAGGCTAGAGCCTTTATTTGCGACTCGCCCGCTAGAGCTTTTGTTCTTGGAAGTAAAAGTCATAGCGCCTATTTTGGTTGCCACAAGTGTCATCAACGAGGTGAGAGTTTCCAAAGAAGAATAATATATCAACTTCAAGAAAGTTTACCAAGAACGGATGACCAATTTAGAAATAGAACACAAGTCGAACACCATAACATTCAGCTTCCACTTAAAATTGAAGAGCTTCCATTAGACATAGTGCGCCAATTCCCATTCGATTATATGCATACAGTTTGCCTCGGGGTAATGAAAAGTATGTTGAATGGATGGATAAAAATTAGAGGCCAGAACTACTCCTTATCTAAAGAAGAAATAGATTATTTAAATAACCTGTTCATGTCATTAAAGACAGATATAAGTAAGGAATTTGCCAGAAAACCCAGAAGTATTTTAGATATGGATAGGTGGAAAGCCGTTGAGTTTAGGCAATTCCTACTATACACTGGACCAGTAGTTTTAAAAGGAGTTTTAACTGAAAGCCGATACGAACATTTTATGCAATTAAGCATTGCTCTAAGAATTCTGCTTAGTGATGAGCATTGCCAGAGCTTTATGATGCAACTTTTCTAAAATATAATATTCATTGTTTATCGCATTTGGCAGATGAATGCATTTTTTACCAATCAAATATACATTCTTTCAGTGCTTTCAAATATGAAAATTATTTATGCAATGTAATAAAAAATGGTTAGAGAGGGAACACAAGTTGCTACGCAGATATATAATCGCCTCGTAGAGCTAAGTATGAATAGCACATTAAGAAGAGATTCCAAATCAAAAGTTTTAAAAAGATGTTTGAATGGAAATATTTTCTCAATTCAAAATAAAAGCATATATATGTCCATAAATGCTCCAGACCAAATATACATTGCAGATTCCAGTGTTTTTAAAATTAATCATTTTGTGGAAGCAAACAAAGAGGTATTTGTAAAATCAAATGAAATTTTACTTAATGAAGATCTTTTTACGTTACCTCTAAAATCAAGCCTTTTAGGCATAAAATTATCCCAATCACTAGTTATTAGTGACATACCAATAGTTCATAAAGTAGCAGACGTTACACGAAGCGTGCATAATTGTTATTCCATTAATTCCTAATGAATGATTTCACTGAGCAATTTTTGAGCACTGGCACGCATTCAGATGAATCAACTTTGGCCAATGAAGTTGCCTATATCCAGATAACTTCTAGCTATGCGAATCCATCCACATCAAGTAAGTATATGTTTGAAAATCTATCTTCAAAGAAAACTAAGTAATTTTGCCCTTTTTAGATATGTTGCAGCTTATTTACGACCAACTGCAAAAATTAAACAAAAATGTAGAAGGTTTAGAATAAAGACATTTCAATTTACAGACTAAACCAAAATATATTTTTATAGATCTTAATGAACGCTTAATTAAATTGGAAGCTGATAACACTAACATTCAAACTCGCATTTTAACGGAAGTGATAGCACAACGAAAGCTTGTTCAAGGAAATAAGCCTCGTATGTTGCTACCACCAAAATCATTTAATAAAATTGAAGACATCGAAAAATTTGAAGAGGATTTAAATAATTCAGCAGAATTGTGTGAACAACTGGTAAGAATAACTAAAAATGCTCTGTAATTTTTAATAAAATGCAGTCGTTTCTTTTTTTTATATTTCCATTTTTTTTATAGGAATCAGAAATCAAAAATTACAACATTTCTGATCCTGCCAAATTTTTGGGCACAATTTGGAAGAACATTTTTTCGGATGAGATTGCTGTTAAGTATTCATGGAAGGGGACTCACACTAAAAAGTGTGTTCTGAGCATGGCGATAACGACAGCCGTGAGAAGTAATAATTGTTGCACTTAAAATATTTGACCTTAATCCATTTTTCCATCCTTTACCAAAATATTTTTTCTATGTTTTAAAAATAACGTTTTTTTTACTCTTTTAATGTGCTTTTAATCAAAAATTTGCCGTGGATGAAAAACAGATTTCATCAATTTCCAGCAAATGGTTTCAAACTGCAAATGACAGAATTAAATATTATAATAACAAAGCTAAAAAACATTTGACTAAGGAAAATTAATGGTTAATATATGGGTTAAAATTTAAGATTTAGTTTGAAAGATTTCCATATTCTTTATATAATAATACACATATACATAGAATTTAAGAATTAATTTTTAAGATTTTTTCAATTTTCCGTATACTTTTTGAGAAAAATAAAAAGCAAATATAAAATCTGAATTTTATTGATTGAAATTATTCCAAAAAAATGTTTCAATTAAGTGTCTGAAATGAACCTTTTTCGTGGCGATTTAAGTGCCTAAAAATGATACTTTTATGAGCATTTTCTGTGCGTTTTCAATGCTTGATTAGGAGGGTGAAAGCACTTATTTTGTGTCAAAAAAGAGTCGAATTAGACTCAGAAATTGACCTCTTAAAGTACGACCGTTTTCACGGAAAAAAATGCTCTCTCCGGACTCTTTTTTGGGCACTTTATGATATAAAATGCTCATAAAAAACTATCAGAAAACGCTCAAATTGCTTGCTGGGTAAGAGGCTTAAATGTGAAGTAGTGTGTAAACAAGAGTCGGATAGTCAAATAGAATATATTTTTATAGAAATCATAAACAATATAACTGCATCTAATCTATTTATTGGATGTGTCTACTGGCCACATCGTTCTGTCGACTATGCCGGCGTCATAAGAGTTTTTACAGAGCTAACTTTTTCTGACGTAATATTAACGGGTGATCTAAATAGTGATATCTGACTGATAATCGTCTTTTAATGGACATTCAATCTACGGGCATCACACTGTTTAACAATACGCAACCTACACATTTTTCAACAACAATTGACACCCTTTTAGATGTATTTTTTGTCGATGATCCACACAAGATTCTATTGTATGACCAGGTCTCAGTACCAGCCTTTTTAAAGCATGATCTCATCTTCTTGACCTATAAAATAGACCTAAGATTTGACGAATACTCCATTACCTTTCGTGACTTTAAAAACATACACTATACGCTACTTGACTATGAATTAAATCTATGTAATTGGGACATCATATACTCCCTCCAGGACGTTGACTCTCAATTTAATGTTTTCCAAGATAACTTTAATTACCTGTTCAATAAATATATACCAATAATTAAAAAGCTTATTAAGCCTCGACTAAAACCATGGTTCACCTCGGAAATTAAGAAAAATATTGCTCTGAGAGACGTGGCTTATAAAAAATTAAAAAGGTTTAAGACGGAGCCAAACTATGCAAGTCGGCTAAACGAGCTTACTACCATAACAAATTCAGCAATATAGAATCATCTAGTCAATTCTGGAAAGAAATCAAGAACGTTGGAGTGGGGAAACAACGTACAGAGCATGCAGAGCATATTGACATCAATTAATTAAATAGGAAATTTGTGCAATCATGTCCACAAGTACCTGAAACTTTAAGCAAATCGTTCCTGAACTCTTTACCGTATAATAACTGTGATAAATATTTTTGTTTTGCTTGTGTGAGTCATTGTGATGTATTAAAATCGATATTGAAAATGAAATCAAACGCAATTGGTCTTGATAATATTGACCCTAAATTTCTAAAAATTTTGCTTCCAAAGCTACTCCCATATATCACACATAGATGAGTTCGAGGCTCCCTAAAAACTGGAAAGTAGCAAAAATATTGCCTTTCCCAAAATCTAATAATGATTATAGACCCATATCTATCCTACCCTTTATGTCTAAGGCTTTCGAAAACATTGTCTCTTCGCAAATGATCTGCTTTTTTGAGGAAAACTCATTATTAAATGATAATCAACCCGGATTTCGCAGAATGCGAAGTTGTACTACGGCAATTCTCAAGATCACAGAAGATATCCGCAGGGAATTAAATGACAGCCATGTCACCTTTCTCACCTTGTTGGACTACAGTAAAGCCCTCGATACAGAAGATCATGGGGTATTGTGCACAAAACTGCATAAAATGTATAATTTTTCAACAACGGCAACCCAAATAATGAAAAACTACCTAAGTGAACGTAGTCAGTCTGTCGTAACGCCAGAAAAATCTTCAGCATTTCTATTAACAAAGCGTGTTGAATAAATGAAATATTTGTAAATTTCAATTTTTCCGTAACAAAAATTACGGTCATCGATAAACAAAAAGAGCTAGAATCCTACATCAAGTTATCGGATATCAACTGCACTATTTTTGAGCTTGCATCCCTATTATGTGTATTTATTGCCGCGAGAATTTGTGTTGTGCAGACAAGTGTCAGCAAGAATTTTACTTAAAAAAAAAGATTTAAAAGGGTAAGTTTTCAATATTTATTTGGTAATATATATAGTTTGCATGCTAATATTCTTATTAACAATAGAACTATTATTAAAATTAATAAATAAAAACCTTTTGTTAGATTAATACTAACTTATTTATGCGTCTGCCATGGCCGGCATGTGGCTGTACTTTTGCATATATGTATGTGAAATTGGATGAAATTGTGTTTTCAATTTATTTAATCGGATACAGAATGAATAACTGGAATTAAAACAATTTCACTATCTTCATAAGGCAGGTGTAGGTATTTGAAAGAAATTTCATCAATTAGATGAATTTCAATTACGTCCGAAAAATTAGAGTCTACTAAGAGTATACCTATTGTCGAACTTGGCATGGGTAAATTAAAAAAATTTCGCCTGTTTTCAAATTGGCGTCCCTGTTGGTAACAAATCCCTTCTCTTAACTGAAATCCAACAATTTTAATTGGAATTCCGGTCTTAAGACAACAAACGTTGTCTGGCATATTCGTCGTCAAAGTAAAATCCTCAAATATATATTTGACAACATTACCATGCCTATCTAGGTTAGCTTCTATTGTCCTGGTTTGGACAGATGGAATTGGCAAAGAGAACTTTTTAGCTAGCTGCTCCAAAATTTTGTTTGGCTTTCTAACGCTCTTCTTAACTTTCTGTAAGAAATTCTCAAACCGATATGCTGTGAATTCAGTTATATGGCCTTGTTCTCGAACACAATCTACTAAATGTAGAATGTTATGTACATTATAAGTTATCGATTGTGGTGGATATACTTGAGTAAATTGTTTAACAAAATAATCGAGCATTTTCGCAACTATATTTAAAGTTGAGATATATTTTTTGCTTAGCAATAGTAAAAAGTGTTTGTAGCAGTCGTCTGAAACAATATTTTTAAGAATAACTAGGCCCGTATACACCGCAAACTGACGAAATTCTATGGCGTTCCATCTAGGAAATTCATCTAGCGATCTTGGCTTTCTACCAAATTCAAGGGTCATTAATGGTTTTATTTCTAGTAATTTTTTAGACACAGTGTTCAGATCATTCTTTCTCAGTTTAAACCCTAACGTTTTACCTTCAATAATAAATTTTAGCATTTTTTTGCAAATTCCTAAATCTAGTAAGTGCATTGGATCTAGGGGAAAACCAGCAATCATGTTGAAGTCAAACTCTTCGATGCATAACGGATTTTCCTTAAAAAAAAGGCAAATGATGATCTGGGTTAACCCTCTTCCGGAATTCAGCGTCTGTAATTGATTTACCAATGTTATCGAAAAAGGTTGTAACGAGGTTTAGTCTTTTCCCTACATGTTGAGTTTAACTGTTACCTGTTTTCTACCTATCTGGGACGGGCTGCTAATTTTAAAAACTTTACAACTTTAAAATCGTGAAGGTATTGATTAACATTAGACGGTTTAGTGTTACCTGAATATCAACCTATTAAAAATACTTCAGAATTTTTCAAATTTAAAAAAAAATCTAAAATTGGCCATACACACGTCTGTGAACTTTTAAAGAGTGGCAATCCATCTACATTAATATTTAAAATAAGTTCGAGTCCATTAAACAGTTGAACTTTTATTAATCTTAGATATGGCTTTATGCCAATGTGTGTGTGCTTGCTCTCTCTCAAAGTTTTCTAGAGTATTTAATTTTGGCAATGCCATTAATTCCTTTTTAACTTGTAGGACCTTGCGCCTCAAATTCCTCTTTGAAAATCCACTCATAATCACCGATTGTATAATCACAGTTAAAAACCACCGGTAATAACACAGTGTGTGCACTTGTCATATTAATACTGATTACTCGAACGTCGATGATTAGTTTTTTATCTAATTTACTACAAAATATGTGTGGTATCTGTACTTTACCTGTCACAACATTCTTCCCTTTTCATTTAAAGTCTAAATGTTTAGGTGACTTATGCATCCTTACTACCTGTACCACGCCTGTCAATGACTTGCTGTTCGTTTCCTCCCGGTTTCATTACCCTTTTACCTGCTAAATTATTGCCGATGCTAAATTACTAACCGATGTTTACTGCTTGTTTTTAGACCCTTTACTTTAAAAAAGTAAATAGGGTCTATTAAGTTTGTCAACAAAAAAATGTGCGTAACAGGTCGAAGGAAGTCCGGCAGACCCCATAAAGTATATATATTCTTGATCAGCATCACCAGCCGAGTCGATATAGCCATGTCCGTCTGTCTGTCTGTCCGTCTGTCCTGCTGTATGAGCGCCTAGATCTCAGAGACTATAAGAGCTAGGGTCTCCAAATTTGGTGACAATACTCCTGCGGCCCCCGAAAAGGTCAAGTTTGTTTTAGAATTTTGCCACGCCCCCTTCCGCCCCCAAAAATCGTAAACAAAATTTTTGAAATTCCATAAAACGAAAAATATTAAGGCTAGAGTTCTGAATTTTGGCACACAGGACGAATATCAGTGTCCCAACGTATCTTTAAAAACGTATATTTAAAAAAAAATCTAAAATTGGCCATACACACGTCTGTGAACTTTTAAAGAGTGGCAATCCATCTACATTAATATTTAAAATAAGTTCGAGTCCATTAAACAGTTGAACTTTTATTAATCTTAGATATGGCTTTATGCCAATGTGTGTGTGCTTGCTCTCTCTCAAAGTTTTCTAGAGTATTTAATTTTGGCAATGCCATTAATTCCTTTTTAACTTGTAGGACCTTGCGCCTCAAATTCCTCTTTGAAAATCCACTCATAATCACCGATTGTATAATCACAGTTAAAAACCACCGGTAATAACACAGTGTGTGCACTTGTCATATTAATACTGATTACTCGAACGTCGATGATTAGTTTTTTATCTAATTTACTACAAAATATGTGTGGTATCTGTACTTTACCTGTCACAACATTCTTCCCTTTTCATTTAAAGTCTAAATGTTTAGGTGACTTATGCATCCTTACTACCTGTACCACGCCTGTCAATGACTTGCTGTTCGTTTCCTCCCGGTTTCATTACCCTTTTACCTGCTAAATTATTGCCGATGCTAAATTACTAACCGATGTTTACTGCTTGTTTTTAGACCCTTTACTTTAAAAAAGTAAATAGGGTCTATTAAGTTTGTCAACAAAAAAATGTGCGTAACAGGTCGAAGGAAGTCCGGCAGACCCCATAAAGTATATATATTCTTGATCAGCATCACCAGCCGAGTCGATATAGCCATGTCCGTCTGTCTGTCTGTCCGTCTGTCCTGCTGTATGAGCGCCTAGATCTCAGAGACTATAAGAGCTAGGGTCTCCAAATTTGGTGACAATACTCCTGCGGCCCCCGAAAAGGTCAAGTTTGTTTTAGAATTTTGCCACGCCCCCTTCCGCCCCCAAAAATCGTAAACAAAATTTTTGAAATTCCATAAAACGAAAAATATTAAGGCTAGAGTTCTGAATTTTGGCACACAGGACGAATATCAGTGTCCCAACGTATCTTGAAAATTTCATCGCGATCAAATAATAATCTTGGAAGTTATTCAAAAAAAACTTAAAATCCCATATAATGGTCAATTTTAGAACTGGAGCCTTTAGTTTTGGCACACAGGACAAGCATCGGGGTACTAATTTTTTTTTTTTTTTTTTTTAGACTTTGGTTGTTTATTTTGAATCTTCTCTTACGAGACTAACAAAATGTGTTAAAATCTTAAAGTACTACATTAATCTAACAGTTTGTTAAACTGTATTTGTGTTAGACGGTCCTAATAATTGTCGCTGGATGGGACGGTCGTTACGACGAAGACGAGAACGGCTGCATACTAACGTTAATGCTCTGGCGAGGTGGTTTGGATGGGTTGACAACTTGATGTAGTAATTTTCCATGAGTTGCGCTATTACATCTCGGACGGGGAGTATATGCAGGTCTCTCTGAATGTTTCCACTCCGAATGTACCACGGTGCCCCGGTGATAGTTCTTAGGATTTTTGCTTGGGCTCTCTGCACGATTTCAACGTTGCTGTTGCTGGCGCTACCCCACAGCTGGGAGCCATAAGTCCAGATTGGTTTCAAAACGGAGTTGTATAGAAGGACCTTGTAGTCCAGACTGAGGGGGGAGCGGGAGTTTATAAGCCAATGCAGACTGTTTGCCTTCAGCCTTAGGTGAGTTCGTTTAGCTTCAATATGCGTGCGCCAAGTAAGACGTCTGTCGAGATGTACGCCAAGATACGTTACTTCATCTGATTGAGGAATCACGGTGTTGTTTAATGTAAGGTTGGGGCAGTTTCGTCTATTTAAGGTAAAGGTTACGTGTTTACATTTTTGCTCATTTACTTTTATACGCCAGTCTGAGAGCCATTTCTCTACTGCATCTAGATGGGTCGCAAGTTGCGCTGAAGCTTGTTGTGGACATTTAGATCGGCTAAGGATCGCTGTGTCGTCGGCAAACGTAGACATAGTCAGTTGTCTGCTCGTAGGGATATCAGAAGTGTAGAGTAGGTATAAGGTTGGCCCGAGAACACTGCCTTGAGGAACTCCAGCTTCAATGTTATGTTTAGATGACATGGAAGTATTGCATCTCACAACAAATATCCTGTTGTAAAGGTATGACTTCAAGAGTTTGTGCGTATTATTAGGGAGCATTATTTTGATTTTATGCATTAGGCCGTCAAGCCATACTCTGTCGAATGCTTGAGAGACGTCCAAAAATACCGCAGTGCAGTATTCCTTATTTTCAAATGCACTTCGAATTTCAGATGTTATACGGTTCACCTGTTCGATAGTTCCATGTTTTTCGCGAAAACCGAATTGATGTGCTGGGATACTATTGTGTCTTCTGAAGTATGGTATGATACGGGTTAGAAGGCATTTTTCAAAGAGTTTTGATAGACACGAAAGTAGACTTATATTATGCATGTTTGTTGCTGGATTTGGCTGGAACACATTTTGAAGATGGTCAGCGAATGTGTCGGCTCTGTCTTTGTCGCTTCGGGCCCAGCAACCTGCAGGGGTCCTTATTGGCGTAACCGTTTCCGTTGGATGGCTGAGTGTTGAGTTGGCTTTCCATAGTGGAAATTTTAAGCTGGATGGAGATAGTTGCTTAATATAGCGCTGTTGGGATCTGTCTTCTTCTTGTCGCAGTGCCTTGGTGAGTCGACGTGAAGCTTCTTTTAACTGTTGCTTTGCAGATGGCGATCGAAGTAATTGCCATTCGCGCCGGGAACGACGCTTTGCCAGAACAAGCTGCTCTATTTCTGCATTCGTGTGCTTTGTGTTCTGTGTTGTATTTTGCCATCGTTGTGTTGCAATTCGAGCCGCTGAGGCCAAAACTGACTCTAGCATGCTTACGGTTCTGTTGATGTCATCTTCGTCGGTTAGCTGAGGTGTAAGTTCAATGTGCGAACTTATGTATTTTTTGAATTTGAGCCAGTTAGTGCTGTTAGAGGTTAACGTGACGGGGTTGTCCTTATAAACTGGCTGTTGGTTTAGGCTAAATAGTACAGGTGAGTGGTCTGATGATAGGTCCGAGAGAGAACTGGCGCTAATCAGATTTCGTGGGATGTTTTTTGTAACTGCGAAGTCAATCAAGTCTGGCAGTTTTCTGGGGTCACTAGGCCAGTGTGTAGGTGAACCAGGGGAAACGCAGTCAAGTTTGTTGCTAGGGTTTATAATTGCGTAATACAATTGTCTACCTTTCGGCGTCACGAGGCGAGATCCCCAGTGCGTGTGCTTTGCGTTATAGTCTCCTGCTGCTATAAAGTATTTGCCAAGTGAGTTGAAGTAGTCGATAAATTGGGCTTCGGATATCGTGAATCGAGGAGGACAGTATACCGCTGCTAAAGCTAGATAGTGACAACCCAACTGAATGTTGGTAGATGTGGCTTGCAGGTAGTTAGTAGCAAACGTGTTGTGGAGATGGTGTTTGATGCGGTTTTTAATCAGGATTCCAGTGCCTCCATGGGCCTTTCCATCAGGATGATTAGTGTTGTGAAACGTATACCCTCGGATTTGAAAGTTGTATTTGTTGGTAAGGTGGGTTTCTGCCAGTAACATTACGTCGATTTCATTGTCATTCATAAATTGTGCTAACTCAAGTTTGTGCCGTGAAACGCCGTTGGCATTCCACAGTGCAATGCGTAGGGGAGCCATTGATTATTTTGATAAGGTGTTTTGGAGCATCTGAATCAAAATATTTTGATTTGTCATCATACTTTCCATGGTCGTTCTCATAAAAGAGATGAAATCATCCATACTTTTTTGCAATCTAAGCATCATCACTTCCATTTTATTTTCTGTGTGCTCTGCAGTTTGGTAAGAGACTGTAGGTGGTGGTAGGACATTGTAAGCAGGACTCGCATGATCCGCTTTTATAACGCTTGCAAAGCTTACGTTTTTATTTATAGCGGAACTGCCGAGTGAAGATCGGGCTGCTGACGAAAAGAAAACTTCAGGTGTAGATTTGGAGGGTATCAATGGTGTATGGTGAGATCGTGCTGTTGAGACTCTTTGGTTGATCCGACTTTTTAGCTCCTTGTATACTGGACAGCCTCTGTAGTTTGCTGTGTGATCTCCTCCGCAGTTACTACACTTTTTGCTGTTTGGCTTGTCTTTTAGTTCACACTTATCAGAAGTATGCAGCCCTCCGCAAGCGACGCATACGGAGCGGAGTGTGCAGTAAGATTTTGTGTGCCCGTATTCCTGGCAATTTGCGCACTGGACTGGGCCATTGCGTTTATGCGGCTCTTCAACAGTGATTCTGCGATGCAATAGAAGCTGGAGTTTGTAGATGGGATGAACTTCGTTTTTCTTGAGGGCCTTAGGGTCAGGTACAAGTTCCACTTTAAAGAGAGGCTGCGGTTGTTTGTTTCTGTTACGTATATTTGAAACGGTTTTTACGTTAAAACCTTTATCTTTAAGTGCCTGTTCGACTTCAGCAGTGCTTACGTCTGGTTCGATTCCCTTTATGACAACTTGTTGACCTTTACTACTTTTCAGCTGGTAAGTAAAGTAGTTCTTTTCCTTGGCATCTAGGAGCTCCGTCAATTTTCTAAAGCTCTCTTCGCTTTTGACTTGGACCTTTGTTTCATGTATATCTCCTTTAGTCAAGGGGATTACGTGGAAACTTTCTTTACCAATCAGATCGATTATTATATTAACAAGGTTGTTGGAGTTTTTTTCTCGGATATAAAGCGGAGGCGGCTTCGCTTTCTTTTTAATGTATCCTGAAAATTTCATGGTGATCGGATGATAAACTCGGAAGTTATTCAAAACTCAATATTACTCAATGTCGGGCCAAAGGAAGAAGAAGAGCATATTGACGTTACACCGCGCTTTGGGGTACTATTAGTGTTACTCTTATTGCCATTTTGAAGAACAAGTAAAGGGTCTCTCATAGTCGACTTCGACTGTAGCCTTGCCGACTGGTTTAAATTGCATAATAACTTATATTTTGTTTGCATATGTAGCATTATGGATTTCAATTGCGCCATCAATGAAGAAAGCAAAACTACATAAAATACAAACTATTTTAATTCTTACTATTATTTTTTAGATCAACTCGCTGAGATGAATAAAAAGCTGCAGGAGATGCAAGGTAAAGAAGTCTTTTTAGGTAGTCGCAACAGCATTACTAATTTCATTTCTTTACCATTTTAGATATGCAGGTCCACACAAACGCAAGAATTATTGTAATGATGAAGCAGATACAAAAAAAACATGGTGCTCCCCAAGTCCGATCTTCCCCTGCACTCAGAAGACGATATATCGGCAATCGATCAAAAAATTGAGGAAGCACCAAATAATTATGTAAGTATTAATATGTTGGCTATTTTTCAAATAAACTAATGTGTTTATAATAATTTCAGATCGAGCTCTTCAAAAGGATGATGTCACCGGAGGGATTGGTGAAAAACATAGAACGCTTGTTCTCAAGAGAACTCATCATGAAAATTAATTATGCAATAGGTCCTGGAAAGTGGCGATGGACAAATTCTCCCATTTGAATGATGCTCTATACAGTATGTATTTAACTTTTGCCTTTTATTGATTTAATTAGATAATGGTAACTAAACATTTTCATCTTTTTTCAGAGGCAACCAGGACAAGCGAGCGAAATTTCGCGGATTACACAAAAAGTATCCGGGAAGCCTTTTTAAAAGCAAAAAATAGAAGCTACATTGCTTCCTCTAAGGCCAAACAAATTAAATATATAAATAAAGAGAATTAAGAATTTTCCTATATTTTTCCTTTTTTTATAATTTTAATTACTTTTTATACATTTTTTAATTTGTTTTACTTACTGTTCTTTTTATAACCTAATTTTAAGTTTTTTTTTTAGTTTTTAAAATATTAACTAAACTAAGTTTAAATATATGTGATCTTAAGAAGAATCTTAAATATAATTAATGAAACAATTTTAGTTTTTATTTTCACAAGCTGCGCATAATTATGTGCAGCCGATGCCGTGCAGATTTGCCGGTCCCTGGGAGTGGGAAATATCAAAAGGAATTTCACTATTCTTTCCAACTGGATTCCCAATTCGAATTCCAACTAAAATATCAAATTTAATCCCAACCATATTTCCCTACGCACGCATAGCGATCTGAACAGTATGCAGCCGAGCGCTATGGCGCACTCAGCAAACCGTTCGACTTCGTAGCTGACCGGGCTGCATGCTTTTAGAGATTTCCTACCGAATTGCCCCGGCCACGCATGTATAAAAGAGAATGAACTTTTAATAAAAAGAAAACTGATTACATCTCTGTATACGCCAAACAAATATTCGGTCTTGATCTGAAATCCTGGATAGACCTAAGGACAAATTTATAATTACACAAAATAATTTTTACTTAAGAACCGAACTACTTATATCGACTGTTAAACTTTGCGGGCTCGAGAAGAACTTACAACTTAATTACGATAAGAAATAAGCTTTCCTGCTGCGATACTCATTTCTTTGCATGTGCTGTTAAATTATGGAATAATCTGCCACATAGCCTGAAAATAATTAGAAGTGCAAAACAATTTAAAATAAAGTTAATGACACACCTGTCATAGATGTTTTATATGTAAATTCAATAATTAAACACTTGATAATAGCAGTAGATTGAAATAACGGTAATTTAAAATGTCTTTAATCTTTTTAATCTAATTTAAGTTAAGTGATTATTCCAAATGAATGTCATATAATGTGACTAGTGCTTTAATTTTAAGTAATCTCATGTACATTAGCGCTAGGAAGAAATACCAATAAATACAAATACAAAACAAGCAAATCTGAATTTGAGGAAATTAGCTCCAATCTAAATTCCAGACCACTATCGTAGTGTGGAAACCCGGGTGATTGTAGACCTTTATCTAATTGGCTTTCATGTAATAAATCACATCCGTCAATTTAGAGTCAGCCAAGTAAGGCGAGGGCAGACACTCTTTGACCTTGTGGAGAAGGCCTAGGTGCCAGACTCTATCAAATGCCTGTTTGCTTTCGCTCAAATGCTAAGAGGATGTGGTCGGCGACTCTATGGTCAAGGATGAACATTCAGGAGTCTACGATCTTCGTAATCGTAATAAGAGCGAATGATTTCTTTTTCAAATTTAATTATATTAATCACAGCGGACGGCAGTCCGCGCTAGTGACGAAAGCAGACCTCAAAAACTCACACTTAGTGAAGTTTGCTGGGCTGCAGGCCACTAGCTATATATACACGCAATATTGGATATAAAGATCGGCTGGACCGAAGGCAATGTTTTATATATCATTCGAAAGGTAATTCCGGTGGTTTTAATATGACATACTATTATTTCCGATCAGTCAGATATTTTTCGAGATATATCCGTTTGCATATCTTTGTCAAACCTTGCACGTTTGAATGTGGAGCTTCGGTTGGAACATAAAGCCCCAATTTTTAGATGCAGATAGTTGAATACGCGTCGAACGGTACTTCATTCACCCAAATCGGATTATCCATTCCGAAGATAATGGAATTTTAACATTTTGATGACGTCATCGAGCTGAGATGGAAATCTTGTGTGTTGGTTTGTTTGGACCAATCTTTGAGGTATCAGGAAGAATTTTCTTTAGCGTGTTACATCCGAAAATCTAAGATACTTTTGTTCCACAACTTTTTTGAAAAACCGCTAGTTTGGCGGGAAAAAGCTAGAATAGTTGAAAATTCAATTGAAAACTGCGGCCAAACCATAGACCCTATGGAAATTTTTTTTACATCACTCGAAAGGTTATCTAAATAGTTTAAATATAAGTAGATAATAACTAAATAATAAGATTATTACATGATGTAAAAATTACATAGTTAATTTTTTTTTCTTTTTTTGAATTTGCAAAAAATAGAGTCCTTAAGTTTGTATTTTTGATTATTTATTCTAAAGCGTGGAGACATTGCACAAATTTTGATATATAACACTTGTCAAGCAAAATTCGTGTTGACAAAATATAGCTTTTTCAATTTTGTGCCTTAAAAAATCCTGTCGAGGTATCAGCTGTTAGATTGGAGCAGGTGGAGCCGTTAGTGCCTAATGAGAACAAAATTTAATGTTATATGATGCCAATGTTGACTACGGATCGATTGGTACCTCAATAATCCAAATCCGTTAACTCGTTAAAAAGTTATTATCATATTAAGTCGTTTGTTACAGTATCAAAAATTTAAGTAAATTGTAGTGTGCTTGCATATTTATGCAATTAATAAGAAAACGGCGCCTACGATTTTGGTATATTTTCAATATATTATAGCTATTGAAATTATGCAAATTTTGGTATATAGGTCTTATCTGGGTACTTCGTTTTGGCAAGATGTTAAATTTTTAATCTACACATATTTTCCTATGTGAGTTTTAAGAAAAACGGCAACGGTGAGACATGTAAGAACTATCAAGGCCTTGTAAACATAATTGCAATTTAGAGCGCTCCACAAAGTAGCGTCGTTGGCTCAGTGGTTAGAGTGTCTGACTCTTACGCGCAAGTTCCAGGTTCGAATAAAGTGAACGGCTTCCACTTTATTTTAATTTTATAATATTTGTAGCAGTTTAAATTGTTTTATTTTTTAATTGCAAACGATTCATCATATCACATATCCGATATAATTCCTTTTGGTAATTTTTTCATCTTAGTTTAACAACAGAATGAACTAAAAGAACATGTAAGGATAATTACAGCTCTGCAAACGAAGCTGCAATTTAGCAAAGAATTGACAAATAGCTCGTTGGCTTAGTGGCTAGAGTTGTTGGCTCTTTCGCTTGATGACGAGGGTTCAAATACCGCAAGCGGCTCGCGCTTAATTTTTATAGCCTGTGCCCATTAAAAATGGGCAAAAAAGGCTATAATGAATTTGTGTGAATGTATGTAACAGGCAGAAGGAGGCATCTCCGACCATATAAAGTATATATATTCTTGATCAGTATCAATAGCCGAGTCGATTTACACCTGTCCGTCTGTCTGTCCGTCTGTCCGTCCGTCTGTCTGTCCGTCTGTATGAACGCGTGGATCTCAGCAACTATAAGAGCTAGAGACTTCAAATTTGGAATGTAGGTCCCTAAATACCATACGCAGATCAAGTTTATTTTTAATTTTCGATACCAAGTCCCGTTGGTTTTAAAATTGGAAAAATCACCATAACATAAGCAATGTTAAAGCTAGAGACTTGAGATTTGACGCACATGATAAAAAGTGTGGGCTTTATGTGTCCTGAAAATTTCATTGCGATGCCACGCCCCCTTCGCCCATAACTCGAAATAGCTGATAATATGAGCAGTTTTATAGGTAGAGACTTGAGATTTGGCACACATGGTAAGTATCCTACTCTCAATGTGTGCAACAAATTTCAGTACAATCGGATATTGAACTCAGAAGTTATTCAAGAAACAAATTTATGCAGCGCAGTCGCTGCGCCGCGCCGACGATATAATGAACGAAAAGACGCGTTTGTTCATGTATGTTTGAATTGCCTATCGTCTGCTGTGGCGCTAAACATAAACAATCAATAGCCGCAGTCCAGTGTTGCCAGACTATCGCAAGCTAAATACTCTCGATGCAAGCAAAATCGACTTTAAACGATATATTTAAATCCCATTATAATGAAAATACTTTTCTTTGAAGACCTGCACAGGCTATCCTACTGTCGCGCCCGCTCGACTGATCGGCTTGTTTTAAAATGGTCCCACGCAACCGAACGCTCCTTCTTTCGCTTTGGTGCTGACTCCTCTCTCTCTTCCTCACGCTCCGTTCCTAAAATAAATAAAGCATGTTAGTACCGTGTATACAATATTTGTTAAATAAACTACACATAAATTATCGGATATCAATATAATAGCTGCGTTGCCATTTGATAAACTCATTGGACAAACTTTGCAAGCCACATCCATTTGATCCGGCAATAATTTGGCGCCAAATTTAATAATTCGCGTAAAAATGTATGTATGTATGCATATGTATATGTACGTACATACATATGTACATACATGAAAGTAACTTGGGCTATTAACGACATCGCAACTTACTTTTAAGGTAACTTTCCATTCTGCCTCCGTACTCCACGACTTCCACCAACACCACCTACCAGAAACCCTATATTATAACAAAATTTCATTAATAATAAGAAAAAATAAAAAATTCCTTTAACTTACAATTTGAAATTTCACGCCTGTTGCAACCAAGAGTGCAGAGTTGTATGCAAAAACATCGATAGTAGCCCACCAAACATCGACGTTTCCGATGTTTTGCAAACATCGATGACATCGATGTTTCACTCGATGTTTCTCCACCTCTAGTTTAATGCTCTTCTGAAAGTCGTATATTAACCAACAATTTTGGGAATATAAATCAACAATTAATGCTAAAGGCTCCTTAAGGTTCGGTTATTTTTTTAATTTGATTAAAATTCATTTTAGAATTTTAAAGAAAGTTTTTGATAAAAAACCTAAGATTTTTAATTTAAGAAAGTAAATCATGCAAGTCGGCATTTTGTCTACTCAAAAGTTAGATGTTTATGCAGATTAGTTTTCGGCTAGTCATTCTTGTTATGAGCATAGGAATAAGTTTGCTGAATAAGTTCATTTTGATTTTAATTCGAAAAAATTGTAAGTGGTTGTCAGATAACATAGGCAGCAAATCTCAAAATAAAAAGCTAAGAAAACTTAAAATACTTAAGAAATAGAATATAAGAGAGATCAGTAGAGTCAAGTTAATTTCGGTGACAGTATTAGATTTCGGGAAGTTAATAGAAAGATGTATATCTCTTAGTATATGTAGGGTCAGTGAGTTACTTTAAGAGCGACTTACTTTATAATTTCATCTAAAAACTTCGTTATTTACATTTTATTAGTAACATTATATAGTAATAGATATCTTAATTAGATAGTTTACTGTAGTATTGAAGATCGACTCATTTAAGCCTTTAATATTTTCATAATATGTTATATAATAATTTAATACTAGGATTGTGAATGAGTTACTAAATGAGTAACTTACAAATGTTAATTTTTGGGGAACATGGAAATGATTTAATTCGAAAATTACAATTAATCATTTCAAGTCCATTCAAAGGTTGCATTATTTACAACCCCATTACACTTGTGTAATGGGCTCCACGTGGTGTTCCCTGGGTACCGATAGTACAAACAAGTATATATGTACGTATACTATATCGGAAGCTTATACGAGCGGCGCCTAATAATATAATTAATAATATAATTTTTAATGCCAATTAACATAAAATAGTATGCATATGTTCAATAGACATTTTGTGCATAATTTTCTAAATAAATATACATATGTATATTCCTACAAGTAAGAATACAGCGACAGATAGCCTTGTCTCGTTCAGTCTCAAAATTATCTACGCTCAGTCGTTTGAGTATAACATAAGAAATAACGAGACTAAAGAAACGGACAACGAATTAGAGATGAGTGACGCGCAACGGCCGTTAAACTCAAATAATATCATCGTGTCACGACATATACATAGTTTTAAATTTGCTTTTAAGTTAGGGGAGGTCGCGTACACTTGTGTATGTATACTAATCCTAAATACAATATTTATTTATTTCAGTATATACTTCATACCTTCAAAAATATTTTAGTATTTAATAATCAGTCTAAATATGTACATAATACAAATCATATGCCATATTTAAATAGTGTTAGTAAAATATTTTAATTGATAAAATTAATAAAGAGGATAATAATAAAATACTAAACATATATATTTCCACCACGCCCCTTTTGAAATGCTGTGAACTAATTTATTAAGTTGAACGATTGAGGTAGGTCGTGTGTCAGAATACAACATCTGTGGTAAAAACATACGTACACATCCAAATACATATGTACATGCCTCAAAACTTCGCTTGCATGCGTCGTCCAAAGAAAGAAAGACAAAGAAAACGATATTCCGAAAAACAATAACAAACATGAAGAACGTGCATACATGTGCGCTTGAATGTACACATATATGCACGCATACATACATACAAAATATCACAGCATGCGTCGCGGTGTTGTCCGCTATCGATTAGCTGTGTCCGCAATTAGCTCTGAACGCCAACTGAAGCGGTGCCGTCCAAAAAATTATTTTTTGGCCGCCATATTGGGAAATTCCCCTAACCGTGGACGCCATCCAAACCAATTCAACTGAACGCTTTCATTGTATGGGATGGGTCCTCTATAGGTTATTTTCTTAGTGGTAATATCAATTTATCATCCGATCGCAATGAAATTTTCAGGATACATTGATGCCTGTCCTGTGTACCAAAATTTACAAGATAAATTTTTTTAGTTCAATGGGATTTCAAAAATTTTGTTTTTGATTTACGGAGGCGGAAGGGGGCGTGTCAAAATTTTAAGATAAACTTGATCTGCTTTGCCTATAGACGAACCACCATACCAAATTTGGTGACTAGCTCTTATAGTCTCTGAGATCTAGGCGCTCATACAGACAGACGGACATGACTCGGCTGGTGATGCTGATCAAGAATATATATACTTTATGTGCGTATCATAGTAAATTTTGTTAAGTTGTTAAAAGCTAAAAATATGTGAACAAACCGAGTTTCAGTTTCATAGGTTAAAAAACTTTACTGCAAATCGGCTAGATCAGTTACACGGTAGCTATATAATATATAGTGGACCGATCCAAAAAAAAAATTGAGTACAATAATTAGGAGACCTATAATGCATTAGCATATTAAATTTGGAACTGATCATTTCATTTTCTATAACCAAATTTTTTGAATTTGTTACCTATTGGGATTTGCTGCGGACGTTACAAAAATAGCAGAACAAACTTTTTTGAAAAATTGTTAAAAAAAAAATATTGTTTTTTCTTTTAAAAGTACATCATAAAAAATGGTTGCGATTAAAGTTTGAGACTAAATATTTAAAAGCTTTACCAATTACACAAAAAATAAACAAATTTTCTGTTGCGGACTTTACAAAAAAATTTCTAACATTACATCACTTTTTTTTAATATTTTTCTGAAAATGTGATTCCAAAAAAATCAAGCTCCTAAGTGGGTTTTTATACGGAATTTTCAAAGTAAGTATCTGGATATAGTCCAATATTTCATATAATACACCCACGAAAACATATTTTCGGTTCTTTGCTCTAAAATTAAATATATATACTATACTATTATATATACTATTACTAAAACCAAAAAAATTATTCTTCGAGCAATTTTATTTTTTTTTGATTGGTTTAACATTTTTGGGATATGCCCATATGTGTATGACTGTATTTGTCAGCTTGCACAAGGTACAAACATTCAGGGACGCTAGTAATTTACACACAAACATAAATAATTTATTTAATTAAATCTAAAGGTCCATTGTTGTACAAATTTGTATGTTATATTATGCTGTATTTAGACTAGTTGACAAACAAGTCAATGTTGATATCAACTCAATCAATCCTAGTGTAAACAGCTATCAACTTGATCAACTGTTGCGTTGCCTGTAGATTGACGGTGCGAAAAACGTCAGTTGACCTTACGAGTCTGAACATAGTGTGAATGCATTCTGGCAACAGTTGAAGGCACTATTGGCGCGTTGACAACCCAAAATTAAGTTGACTTCATGTTCATTCTTTGTTTTGTGTTGGCAAACTTTATGTACATATTAGAGGTGGCAACACTTCGATTCGGCATCCCATATAATTAATCTTGTCCGTTTGTTTTAACAGCAGTTTATAAAAAACAATAATTAATAATAAAAACCTCTTTACAAATATATTATACCCTGTGGGGGTATATTAAGTTTGTTAAAAGTATGTAACCGCCAGAAGGAAGCATGGCCGACCCAATAAAGTATATATATTCTTGATCAGCATCAATAGCCGAGTCGATATAGCCATGTCCGTCGGTCTGTCGGTCCGTCGGTCCGTCCGTATAAACGAAAGGATCTCAGATGTGGTAAGAGCTAGAAGCTTGAACTTGGTGTCCCAGCACTGGTAAATTTTGCAGGCAGATCAAGTTTATCTTTTTTTTTTGGATGCTTATAAAGCAAGCAGTTTTGTAACACAAAAATCTTATAATAAGGGCAGTTTTGTAGCTAGAGACTTGAGATTTGGCACATATGATAAATATTTTGTGGTCAATGTGTCCAGAAAGTTTTATCACGATGCCACGCCCCCCTTGTCTACAAAACGGAAATGCTTATAACAAGAGCAATATTACACTTAGAGACTTGAGATATGATATGATAAGAATCTTGGGGTCAATGTGTCCAGAAAATTTTATCGCGATGCCACGCCCCCTTCGCCTACAAATTAATGAAAAGCTCATTAAGCAAGCAGTTTTGTAGCTCAAAAACCTCATAACAAGAGCAATATTACAGCTAAAAACTTCACATTTACCACACATGATGAGTATCTTGGGGTCGATGTGTGCAGACAATTTTATCACGATGCCACGCCCCCCTCGCCCACAAAACGGAAAAGTTTATAACAAGAGCAATATTACAGTTAGAGAATTCAGATTTGGGACGCATGATGAATAGTTTGTGGTTCATGTGTCCAAAAAATTGTATTGCGAAGCCACGCCCCTTTCGCCCACAAATTAAAAAAAAACGAATTACTAGAGAATTTCATCCGAAGTGAATTTGAGCGGGTTCCTGTAGACCCACACGGTATATTACGGTCGGGGTCCCGACTATTCCACTTGTTTTATTTTATTTATGTACAATGTAGATTTTTATTTAACGATACTTAAATATCGAAAGTATACGTGCTACGGTTGCGGGCGATAGCTTTCGACAAATGGTATATCGATATTTGGCCGCCTTTTTGTGATTTTTGTGAAAAAGTTTTTGTGCGCTGCGTAAATTACAAAATGGATGCAATTGAGGATATAATAAATGACATCGAAAATGTGGATGCAGAACCACAAACAGCAACAAAAAGCGAGGAAGGCAAAATCAAACGCGCTCGAAAAGCGTCTGCGAACTGGTCAGATGAACAGTGCTACCAATTGATCGATTTGGTGGAAGAAAGACCAAATTTGTGGGACTTCACAAATCCCGAATACAAGAACCGCAACAAACGGGAGGTTTCTTGGGAAGAGATTGGAAAGCGGTTAAGCATATCCAAAGTGGAGGTGTCCAATAAATGGAATTTGTTGCGCCAGCAATTTCGTGTAAGTTAATTTCATTTTATTTCCATTTATTTGTTTATATTTTATTAAATGCAATGTTATTTATTGTAGAACGCATATAGCAAGGTGCAAGCATCGAAAAGTGGTCAGGCTGCTGCTGTTCTGAAGCCGCCAAATAAATTTTACGGTGCATTGCATTTCATGCAACCGATCTTGAAAAAGGACTCAGGATCACGGACATCAAGCTATGTGAGTTTTTTGAATAATATTTTCATCTTGCGGTGGATAGCCGCAGGCTGCGTATTGCCGGCTCACCTCGTCTTCTTGCAAAATAAAGTATTGTTTAAAAGTATCTCTTATTTCGCTTGCGGTAATGCTAGTCCGTCCGGTATTCATTAAATGCAGTTTTAAAAAGCCGTTTCCTTCTGCTCGCCATTTACCTGGCATAATTTGACCATTCAATTCTTTGTCAAAATCATTCGAGCTTGAGTAAACACTCTTGTGTTCCAGTAAAAAATTGTGAAGTTCAGAGATTGCTAACACAATATCCATGGCTTTCGATGGATGGAGGTCAATAGGCCTACGAAAAATTCTGAAACAGGCTGCGCAAATTCCGAAAACATTTTCGATAATTTTTCGTGCGCGTGACAGCCGATAGTTAAACAACCTTTGGTTCATATCTTGCTGCCTAGACGTAAAGGGCTTGAACATATATGGCTTTTGCGGAAACGCATCGTCAGCTACAACAACAAAAGGCATTGGCTCGGTTCCATTTTGGAGAGGTTTCGGACCAGGCAAGTTCACCGTAATTTGTCCCAAGGCTTTCGATAATGTGCAACTGAAATTAAAAGCATATGAAAGCATTATTACATATTTAATATGATATACTATATTATTACTATAATCTCTTTCAATACCGTGCAAATACACCGCCATC
Organism: Drosophila histrio; assembly: GCA_958299025.2. Lineage (NCBI taxonomy): Eukaryota > Metazoa > Arthropoda > Insecta > Diptera > Drosophilidae > Drosophila > Drosophila histrio. The sequence continues at coordinate 19,325,223 of OY282582.1, read as the reverse complement.
CGAATCACGGCCACATGCTCCAACGTCAATATATATATTTATATTCACCGTCAGCCATATCCATTAATACTATACTATTAGTTTTCTTATAGTTGAAGTACTTCGAGCCACTTTTTGCCGGTACTTGCATTGTCACGTGCTTACCATCCAGAGCACTAATACAATGCGGGAAGTTCCAGCGATTCTTAAAAACATTTGCGAAAATGGGTACATATATGTGCAATTTCGTTTTTAATTGTCCATCTTTTCAGAAATGTCAACACTTTTAGTAAAAGTTATTGGATTGGACTGTAAGACCTTAAAGAAAATTATCGTATTTCAATCGACTGCAATTTTTGAAAAAAATTAATAAAAAAAACTTAAAATGCCTCGTGAAACTGAACTTTCGCAGGAAGGGCAAGTTAGGATCAAAACTATATATGCCAGTGGGAATATGGCTAACTTGTCGCGCATTATCTCGTCTCTACATAAGTTCTGGGAAAGCGCGCGAAACTTGAAGAAAATGAATGGAGATGGAAAACCAATAAAAAATTATTAGACAGCTAGATTTTGCCACGGCAGCGACCTTCTGTTTAATTTTCTCAAGCTTAAAGCGAATTAATATTATTTTAGTGAAACTAGTAAACTAATATTAGTGAAAAATAATTACATTAAGTGCTTGTGATAGTTTGGAGGCAAGTAATTTATATAAATTATTACATATAAATTATTATAAATCGGTAATTTCATTTGTGTTTGTGCTTGCGTCTGTGTGTGCAGCTCCACATTTGTTGCACCAAAATTCTGATATATTTTAATTTTTATTGCATTTATATTAGTACATATACACATTATATTTTATATAAACATATACATATCATTTTCATTAATATTTCTAAAAATGGCCCCAAAGAACATAAATAATTAAATGGTGGCAAGTGCACTATTAGTTCATGCCTTCGGAGCAATAGAAATAGCTCTAACGATTTTCCCGTTAGACTATTTTCCTTTCCATCAAATGATTTTTATTTTACAAATGGATTAGAAACTGTCATTTAGATGGACATTTTAACAGGAAAATACATTTATTTGTGATCGGCATTTCGAGAGCAAATATTTGGGGAAAAAAGAAGCTCAAGGCTAACGCTGTTCCCACTAGATATTTATTCGAAATTCCTTTAATAATGTCTAGTGATGTTGGAATTGAACTGTATGATTTTGTGGATAATTGTGAGTCAATTGATCTCTTTAAAGCTCATAAAAGGGTCAAATTGTCCGATATACCCTCTGACATTTCACAAGAGCTGTGTTGCTATGACAGATAATGCATTTCGGAAGAGCATATGCTGTCTTGCATTTCACAAAAGCCTGGCAATGATGAGAAGTTAATGGTTTAAATGATGAACTACTAAGGTTTAAAGATAGTCAGAAGACTCAGATATGGAAAGATCTGACAAACCACAGTGGCTTTTTAGACTCAAATTCAATAAATTTAGATAGTGAGTTTTGTGCAAACTGCCTTCAAATACAGCAAAATGAGATATATTATAGAAGGAAATATTCAGACATTTCGGCAAATTTCAATAAGAAAAACAAAGTTTTGATAAGCTAAAACAGAGGTTTATCACTTTGAAAAGAAAATTTGTTCGCCGAAATATTCGTTCCAACGTTCGAAAGGTAAGGCCTTCTAAAATTGACCTTTCATTTATTTCCAATATGTCTCATGTTTCTGAAGAAGCAAAGGCGTTATGCAAATTATTTTAAAAAAAGAAAAATTGCTACTATAAAGCAGAAAGGCAGATAACGCAAAATACCTATTTTTATTCGGCAAGAATGTACGAGTATCTTGAGGATATTCTTCATTTGAAGCTTCCTTCAACAAGTACGATTGCACGATGGGCTGTTTTGAAAAATATGAAGCCGGGATTTAAACACATTTTACTAGAAAATTTGCTACAAACTGTTGATAAAATGAGTAAGTTGGGAAAAGAGAGAGTACTTGTGTTTGATGAAATTAAAATCAAACCAGGCCTATAGTATAATTCTGCTCTTGATGAAATCGAAGGCATAGAACATAATGGCAGAATAACAACAAAGCTTTTAGGACAACAAGTATGTGTTTATATGGTGAGGGGGTTGTTTGAAAATTGGAAAAATGTATTAAGTTATACCGTCACTGCCAACGGCATAAAACATGAAGCCCTTAAGTATCAAGTGGAAACAAATATTGAATTCGCACAATCCATAGGACTTAATGTAGGAGCGGTTGTCTGCGACCAAAGCTCGAACAATAGAGCCGTTTTTTAAGAGATGGGGTGTTTATCAAAATACACCTAGTTTTTCAGTAAACGGCAGGGAAATATTTGCAATTTTTGATGCCCCTCATTTAATTAAATCCATAAGAAATATAATTCTTAAGCGTGATCTTGTTACGCTTGATGGAATAATTTCATGGAAAATATGAGGAATTTCTTTGATATAGATAATAAAAATTCCACTCGATTGTGCCCCAAGTTAACCTCAAGACATATTTATCCCAATTGTTTTGAGAAAATAAAAGTGAAATATGCCACTCTGGTGTTTAGTCACAGTGTCGCTGCTGCATTGCAGACTGTGATTAATTCTGGTGGTTTTTCAAACTGCATTTATTGAAAAAAATAAACAGGCTATTTGATTGTTAAAATAGTCTTGTTTTGTTTGACAAAAATCCATATAGGAGTGCGTTGCAACAAAACAATGTTGTTAAAGATACCCTTTTGGAAATGCGGGAGTATTTTCAACAATTTAGTTATCCTTAAGAAGTGTATTGTATTGTATTCTTACCATATCATCAATACTTTCTTGTGTGCGCCCGATGAAGATGAAGCAATATTATTGAAGTGTGTACTTCAAATATATCCAAATCTAGCGAGTTAGTTAATAATAGTAATGTTAATGACGGGTTTTTGATATTCTCTGATGAGGAGTCAGAATTAGAACTATCGTTAGAAGAACAAATACCAAGTATTGAAGAGACTTTTAATGATAATGCTCTTCGCTATTTTGCTGGATACTTATCACATAAGTTATTGCAAAAGAATAACTGTGAAGTATGGGACAATCTAATACAAGAGACTGACATCGATGACATCGATGTTTCACTCGATGTTTCTCCACCTCTAATCATCACCCCGGACATCCGCAGACCATTACCGTTGTCAGTAATCCAGTGCAGGCCGCCAACTCGACCCATCCGCAAGCCGTTGTCACCGCTGTGCCTACGATGCCCATTCATGGGCAACAGCAGCAGCAACAGCATGTGGTCACCGTGTCGCCGGCCAATAAACCCAAATCGCATTTCTGCGCCAGCTGCGGCAAAGGATTCGCTGCCAAGCATGGATTAATGCAGCACAATCGTCGAATGAAATTGATTCAGTTTATGATGAATCTCAGTAATGGTCGGAATGATCAGAGACACTGAAACTTTGGTATTAGTTGATACCGATAGAGTCGCTTCTTCAAAAGGTGACAGCAATTCTGATAAGTCATTCAAAACGTCGAGTTCATCAGCTGTGATTGGTGAAGGTGCATTGCGTAAATTAACCAATGTTAATGTAACAAAATCATGTATTTGTAAGATTCTTTTAATCATAGCATATGCACTGTTCCAGCGTGTTGTTACTTCTTGCAACAATGTAAGCGGCTTTTCATTATTTTGGGCTTTTTTTAATTTTTCAGCGGCTATAGAGCTTTTCTTAAAGAAAGTGACTATTCCCTTGCACTTCGAAAGTATTGGCACTACTACGTCGAGTTTTAAAACATCCTGAACCAACAGGTTTATTGTATGTGCCAAACAGGGTAAATGTTTGAATTCTAAAATCTCGCATGCTCTTTTCATTGAACTGTCATTGTCCGTTGTAATAGACCCCACTCATCCAACACTGCTCTTATAGAGTCCGCAATATTTTGGGCCGTGTGATTTGTGGGGGCTATCAATGGTGACGTCGATAGCAATGCAGAGGCCAAACTAAATTTATCTGTTACGAAGTGGCATGTTATTGTAATGTAACCCTCGTTCGCTCTAGATGTCCATAAATCAGTAGTCAATGCAACGTATTCTACAGTGTCTAATATTGAACGCACTTTGAGCCGTAGCGCTTCATATTCCGTGGGAAGAACATTATCACGCAAATGGGTTTTGCTCGGTAACTTATAGCGCGAGTCCAATTCGTGTATTAGTTCAACAAAGCCTTCATCGCCAACACAACTGAATGGTCTCACATCTCTAGCAATCATGCTCATGACTTTTTTATCCAGTGTCTTTTTTCTTGTTGACTCGTTGCTATGAGACGGCTCCTTGTTCAAAAAAATTTCCATCGCTTTCGGCAATTGACCTTTTTCAGTCGTCAGGCGACTCGGATGCAAGCGCTTCAGGTGGTCAAGAAGGTTTGTTGTGTTTCCAGCTGTCTTTAACCATTTACCACAATAATTGCATATTCCATGAGTGTTGTTACTGGTTTTTATAGCCTGTGCCCATTAAAAATGGGCAAAAAAGGCTATAATGAATTTGTGTGAATGTATGTAACAGGCAGAAGGAGGCATCTCCGACCATATAAAGTATATATATTCTTGATCAGTATCAATAGCCGAGTCGATTTACACCTGTCCGTCTGTCTGTCCGTCTGTCCGTCCGTCTGTCTGTCCGTCTGTATGAACGCGTGGATCTCAGCAACTATAAGAGCTAGAGACTTCAAATTTGGAATGTAGGTCCCTAAATACCATACGCAGATCAAGTTTATTTTTAATTTTCGATACCAAGTCCCGTTGGTTTTAAAATTGGAAAAATCACCATAACATAAGCAATGTTAAAGCTAGAGACTTGAGATTTGACGCACATGATAAAAAGTGTGGGCTTTATGTGTCCTGAAAATTTCATTGCGATGCCACGCCCCCTTCGCCCATAACTCGAAATAGCTGATAATATGAGCAGTTTTATAGGTAGAGACTTGAGATTTGGCACACATGGTAAGTATCCTACTCTCAATGTGTGCAACAAATTTCAGTACAATCGGATATTGAACTCAGAAGTTATTCAAGAAACAAATTTATGCAGCGCAGTCGCTGCGCCGCGCCGACGATATAATGAACGAAAAGACGCGTTTGTTCATGTATGTTTGAATTGCCTATCGTCTGCTGTGGCGCTAAACATAAACAATCAATAGCCGCAGTCCAGTGTTGCCAGACTATCGCAAGCTAAATACTCTCGATGCAAGCAAAATCGACTTTAAACGATATATTTAAATCCCATTATAATGAAAATACTTTTCTTTGAAGACCTGCACAGGCTATCCTACTGTCGCGCCCGCTCGACTGATCGGCTTGTTTTTCTTTTTATTATGTATTAAGTTTGTAACATTTAGTATATGTTTGTAACTTTTTATATTAATTTGCTTCATTTCAAATTTAATTGCAATAGATTCATGTAAATATTTGACTTCGATGTCAAACATTTTCTAAATGTCAAATTGTGTTTATGTGACGGCCAAAAACATATTTCCGTACGAATTTTTTGAGCGATTGTAGCTACAAGCTTCTGTATACATATTCTACATGCTCGATAAAAAACTAATAGTTTCGTAACCCTCATTTTTTTAGCACTCATATTACAGTTTACCAACACTGCCTAATAAATGTCTATTAAACATAATAAATATTTAATGTTTCTATATGTTTCTCAGTTGATTGTAAAAAAACCAATTATATTATATTATCTTACTATATTTGACAACATTTATACATTAATGATTAAAAAGTGACATTTAATAATCACATATAATGCTCATCGATATAGATTCGTTGTATCGATACTATTTTTTACCAGTACTAACAAAATATCAGTTACGATCATTCGTTACAAAATCTTTAACCGAGGAGGACACAACTGGGTAAGTTTAAAATTTGTTTAAAATATAAATTTATTAAGTATGCATACATTATAAATTAAATGTTTTGCTTTTCAGCGCTGGGTACAAGATTATCCCTGGAGAGGCGGCGGTTATCGCGGTCGTGGACGCGGCGGTTATCGCGGTCGTGGACGCGGCCGCGGGCGTGGCAATTTCGGTGGCGGTGCCTATTGGTGCCAACAAGATTTTGGTTGCCACTGCGCATGCCATCGGCAATGCTGCCAGGGGTGGCAAGGACAACAGCGAGTGCAAAGCAACGCAGCACTGCTAGCTCCATCATGCAGCACGCACCGGCTACAGCTTCTACGTACGGTTACGCACCAGCCGCAGCGTGCAGCCATGGACCAGCCCAGGCCGCAGGTTGCAGCCACGCTACCAATCCCGCATCCTGCACCGATGGAGTATTCCATGAGGATAGGGAGTTTTTTATAACACCAGTCCAAAAATAAAGAATATATAAAATTAAGTGTTTTTTGTTTATTGTAGATTTAGTTTTGGTTTTGTGGGCCGAATATAGGAGAAAAAGTTCTTTTTTCAATATCCATACACATGTATGTATGTATGTAGTATGTACATACATACATATACTTATAATAAAACCAGTCGGAGAGGCTACAGTCGAAGTCGACTATGAGAGACCCTTTACTTATTCTTCAAAATGGAAGTAAGAGTAACACTCATAGTTCCCATAACGCGTTATAACGTCAACATGCTTTTCTTCTTCCTTTGGTCCGACAATGAGTAATATTGAGTTTTGAATAACTCCCGAGTTTATTATCCGATCGCAATGGATTTTCAGGATACATTAGGACCCCGATGCTTGTCCTGTGTGCCAAAATTCAAGGCTCCAGTTTTAAAATTTACCATTATATGGGGTTTTAAGTATTTTTTGAATAACTTCCGAGATTATTATCCGATCGCGATGAAATTTTCAGGATACGTTAGGACCCTGATACCCGTCCTGTGTGCCAAATTTTAATATTTTTCGTTTTATGGGCTTTCAAAAATTTTGTTCTCCATTTACAGAGGCGGAAGGGGGCGTGTCAAAATTTTAACATAAACTTGATCTGCTTAGCCCATAGACGAACCACCATACCAAATTAGGTGACTCTAGCTCTTATAGTCTCTGAGATCTAGGTGTTCATACAGACAGACGGACATAGCTATATCGACTCGGCTGGTGATACTGATCACGAATATATATACTTTATGGGGCCTGCCGGACTTCCTTCGACCTGTTACGCACATTTTTTTGTTGACAAACTTAATAGACCCTATTTACTTTTTTAAAGTCAAGGGTCTAAAAAGAGAAACGAACAATTGCTTTAACAAAATTAACAAGCCGATCAGTCGAGCGCGCGCATTATAATGGGATTTAAATATATCGCTTGAAGTCGATTTTGCAACTCTCTAGCTATAAAACTGCTCTTGTTATCAGCTTTTTCCAATTGTGCGCGAAGGGGGCGTGGCATCGCGATGGGCTCAAGGTTCTTATCATGTGTACCAAACCTCAAGTCTCTAGCTTTAACATTGCTTACGTTATGGTGATTTTTCTAATTTGAAAAACAAACGGGGCTTGATATCGAAAATTGAAGAAAAAAACTTGATCTGCGTATGGTATTCAGGAACCTACATTCCAAATCCGAAGTCTCTAGCTCTTATAGTTGCTGAGATCCACACGTTTATACAGACGGACAGACAGTCGGACAGGTGTAAATCGGCTCGGCTATTGATACTGATTCAGAATATATATACTTTGTATGGTCGTTTACAAATTGTATAGTTATTTTTCAATATATACGGTTAGGACGAATGAACTCAAAGCATTTTGCGATTTTGTAGACATCGAATTCAAGAAGCTGCTGAGCCACAGCAAAGTCAGGTGGCTTAGCTTAAGACCAGCTGTTGAAAGAATCCTCCAGTTATTTCAGGCTCTTAAAGCGTATTTTAGTTCTGTATCAAAACCTTCAGCCAAACTTAAAGAATTTTTTGAACACGACTTGGGCGAGGCCTACCTTTGGTTCGTGCATTCATTAATGTCAGTTTTTCACAAAGGTATGCAGCAAATGGAGCGAAAAAGTAACTCAATAACGGACATAATTACTGTGATAGACGAAATTACTGAGATTTTAGAAAGCCGGCAAGAATGCAACTTTTTGCCTTTAAGTGTTCGATCGATTTTAAAGTCCTTGAAGGAAAACGGTAAGGAAGAGACTTGCCGCTCTTTTGAATCCAGGGCCCTTCTTGTGCATAGTGAATGTTTATTGTATCTGAAGGAATGGACAAAGTCTCTAGACGAGTACCGGGTTTTTAAATGGCTGCAACTAGACGACGCGAACTTTTCGTATGAAGAAAGTGTAGCGAAATGTGTAGAATATTTGTTGGAGAAAAAAATTTCGATAGGTGATTCACTCTTGTTCGACCAAGTTGCAAGCTTGAAGAAGTTTTTGTCGAGACAAGTGAAGACGTTTTTTGAGAAAGGCTCCGCAGATAGGCTAGTACAGTTTTTTGCAGCAAACGTAAACCCGAGCTGCTACTCGGAAGTATTGAAAATAGCACAATACTTCTATGCAATTCCTCCGCACAATGCAAATTGCGAAAGGGTTTTTTCGTTAATACATACGCAGTGATCTGACGAAAGGAATAGGTTACTGGTAGAGAATTTGAAGAACCTAATGATTGTTCAATTTAATTTTGTTTGGATTTTTATAAAAAGTTATTGGACAAAAAGAATGTTAGTGTCTTGAAAAAAATAGGCTGTGCGGAGAAGTATAACATTAAGTAATAAGTAAGAAGTTTGTAATGAATACAAAAATATAAGAATTAAATTTGTTTAATTTATAATGAATGTAATGAATGAATAAATATGTATTTACTTTGTATTAAATTTGTTTATTTTTATAGCCTGTGCCCATTACAAATGGGCAGAAAAGGCTATAATGAATTTGTGTGAATGTATGTAACAGGCAGAAGGAAGCATGTCCGACCCTATAAAGTATATATATTCTTGATCAGTATCAATAGCCGTGTCGATTGACACCTGTCCGTCTGTCTGTCCGTCTGTCCGTCTGTCCGTCTGTCCGTCCGTCCGTCCGTCCGTCCGTCCGTCTGTATGAACGCGTGGATCTCAGCAACTATAAGAGCTAGAGACTTCAAATTTGGAATGTAGGTTCCTGAATACCATACGCAGATCAAGTTTATTTTCAATTTTCGATATCATGTCCCGTTGGTTTTAAAATTAAAAAAATCACCATAACATAAGCAATTTTAAAGCTAGAGACTTGAGATTTGGCACACATGATAAAAAGCTTGGGATTAATGTGTCCTGAAAATTTCATCGCGATGCCACGCCCCCTTCGCCCTTAACTCGGAAAAGCTGATAACAAGAGCAGTTTTATAGCTAGAGACTTGAAATTTGGCACACATAATAAGTATCCTACTCTCAATGTGTTCTACAAATTTTAGTACGATCGGATATTAAACTCAGAAGTTATTCAATAAACAAATTTATGAAGCTCAGCACATACGTTGCAGCGCAGTAGCAGCGCAGTCGCTGCGTCGCGCCGACGACATAATGAACGAAAATACGCGTTTGGTCATGTATGTTTGATTTGCATTTCTTTTGCTGTGGCGCTAAACATAAACAATCAATAGCCGCAGTCCAGTGTTGCCAGACTATCGCAAGCTACCTACTCTCGATGCAAGCAAAATCGACTTCAAGCGATATATTTAAATCCCATTAAAATGAAAATACTTTTCTTTGAAGACCTGCACAGGCTATCCTACTGTCGCGCCCGCTCGACTGATCGGCTTGTTGTAATTGTCGTAATGCTATTTCCAAGGGGGGGGGGGGGGGGGGTGTCAACCGTCCCGGAATGCCCTGAGCCCCAGGTGGTCACCCTACTTATACAGCCTGACCAGCCTTAAAAGGCCATCAGGGTTCTGCAAGGGTATAAATCTTTTGGCGTGCCAAAAATAACAAAGAGTACTGACTCACTGCACCCTACTGGTTATATTTTAATTTGTGCACTGGGAAAAATTGTACGCCTAAATTTTCATGGATGTGAATAAATTAAAGAAAAGTTTAACAAATGATTTCATATATTTAACATTAGTTTGAATGAAATTTATAATAGATTATATCAAATGTTTTCAATCTTAGCAACTACTAAACTTTTATTTCGTCCGAGGAATGTTAAATATAATTCAGGATTTGTTGCGCATAATTAACATAATACACACAGATCAGTTAATTATATTCCGCTTCTATCACATAAATTGATGCAGATGCTATCAAACTATGATCTCTTTAAAAATACCTTTCTGCATTCAATTTTGTATTTATTTGCAATTTTTTAAAGCATATAATGCACTGCTGTTCAACAAAACAAAATTTTCATTTTGTCGGCTGGTTAAAAGCATACCGATTTTTGCCAGTGCAAATTCGAAGACAGGAGAACAACAAAATTACATTGACGTTTGTAAGGCAAAAACAAAATCATTGAAAATCACCCTGTGCCCATTAAAAATGGGCAAAAATGGTATAATGTATTTTTGAAAATGTATGTTACAGGCATAAGGAGGCATCTCCGACCCAATAAAGTATATATATATTGTTGATCAGTATCAATAGCCGAGTCGATTGACTCCTGTCCGTCTGTCGATCTCAGCAACTATAAAATCTAGAGACTTCAAATTTGGAATGGTGGTACCTGAATACCATATGCAGGATAAGTTTATTTTCAATTCTCGATAGTTCCCCCCCTCACTATCTATCACCGCCTCAAATTTCCAAATAACACACTTTACCTTAACAGATTGTTTAGAACTCATGCTGAGCAATTTGCTGCAAGTTTCATAGCGATCGAAGCACAAAAAAAAAAGATATTAAGGAATTTAATTTAGATCCATTATCTCGTAATATGATAATTTGATTTGCGCTGTACGCCGCTGTGGCACTATACATTTTGCTGCAGAGCGAGAGTGTATATGATAACATTTTCCAGCACTATTGTTTAGGATTTGTCGAGCACTAAAACTTCAAACTGATGGTTATAATATAATAATTAATATGAGCGATTGTCTATAAAAATATTACATTACTATCATAGTATTTAAACACATAAACAGTCCCAGTTCAGTGTTGCCAGACTATCGCAAGATACCTACCCGCGATGCAAGCAAAATCGATTCCAAGCGATGTATTTAAATCCCATTATAATGAAAATACTTTTCTTTGAAGGCCAGCACAGGGTATCCTACTGTCGCGCGCGCTCGACTGATCGGCTTGTTTTCTTTGTCGGCTAGCGGCTGCTTGCGTTGCGCACGGAAAATACCGTTGGCTGTTGTTGTTCGTTCTTATTGCTGTTTCTTTCTTTGTCTAACCATTATAATGAAAATACTTTTCTTTGAAGGCCAGCACAGGGTATCCTACTGTCGCGCGCGCTCGACTGATCGGCTTGTTTTCTTTGTCGGCTAGCGGCTGCTTGCGTTGCGCACGGAAAATACCGTTGGCTGTTGTTGTTCGTTCTTATTGCTGTTTCTTTCTTTGTCTAACTTCGACGTCGACGTCATTTTGTTATAGATAAGTTAAAGGTTAGACAAAGACAGAAAAAGCAATAAACAGTCGGAAAGTCGACAGTCAAAGTCGACTATGAGAGACCCTTTACATATTCTATAAAAAAGGAAATAATAGTAACAAACTTAGATACTTATATATAAAACCTTGGGGATTTAATTAATTCCCTAAAGTGAGTTGTAACGTCAATGTGCTCTTCTTCTTTTCTTGACCTAAGCTGAGTTATATTGTGTTTTGAATAACTTCCGCGTTCATTATCCGATCGCAATGGAATTTTCAGGATACATTCAGGACACTAGATTTCACATTTCTCGTTTTATGGGATTTCAAAAATTTTGTTTTTGATTTATGGTGGCGGAAGTGGGCGTGGCAAAATTTGTAATCAAACTGGTTCTGAACATAGGCGGACTAACATATCAAATTTGGTGTATGTATCACTTATAGTCTCTGAGATCTAGGCTCTCACACAGACATACGGACATGGCTATATCGACTCGGCTGTTAATGTTGATCGTATTATTATCGCGATCGGATAATAATCTTGGAAGTTATTCAAGACTTAATATTACTCAGTGTCGGACTAAAGGAAGAAGAAGAGCATATTGACGTTACAACGCGCTATGGGAACTATTAGTGTTACTCTTTTCCATTTTGGAGAATAAGTAAAAGGTCTCTCATAGTCGACTTCGACTGTACCCTTTCCGACTGGTTATACCCTGTGCCCATTAAAAATGGGCAAAAAAGGTTATAATGAATTTTTCAAAATGTATGTAACAGGCATAAGGAGGCATCTCCGACCCTATAAAGTATTTATATTCTTGATTTGTATCAATAGCCAGGTCGATTGACTCCTGTCCGTCTGTCGATCTTAGAAACTATAGGAGCTAGAGACTTAAAATTTGGAATGTTGGTACCTGAATACCATATGCAGGACAAGTTTATTTTTAATTCTCGATAATCGATCTTATCATAGAGATATTCCAGCACTAATGTTTAGGAGTTGTCGAGCACTCAAACCGATGGTTAAAATATATTTATTAATATGACCGATTGTCTATAATAATATTACATTACTATCATAGTATTTAAAAACATAAACAGTCCCAGTTCAGTGTTGCCAGACTATTGCAAGCTATCTACTCACGATGCAAGCACAATCGATTCTAAGCGATTTATTTAAATCCCATTAAATTGAAAATACTTTTCTTTGAAGACCTGCACAGGGTATCCTACTGTCACGCCCGCTCGACTGATCGGCTTGTTTTCCTTGTCGGCTAGCGGCTGCTTGCGTTACGAAAGAAAAATACCGTTGGCTGTTGTTGTTCGTTCTTATTGCTGTTTCTTTCTTTGTCTAACCTCGACGTCGACGGCAGTAGTGACAGATAATTTAAAGGTTAGACAAAGACGGAACAATAATAGAAACGAATAGCAACAGCCAACGTCATTTTTTGGGTACAACGCAAGCAGCAGCTTTTTTTGAAGTCGCGACGTAAGGGAATCGTTAGGGAATACTAAGGAAAGGGAATTCTGGTACTGGAGGGCTCGACTCGAATAGAGTTCCATCTCCTCTTTGCACACATAAACATCTTTGTATCATTTGTGCGCAACCTCAACATTAGCCCAATTAATAAATAAATATGCCAATATATTTGTAGCAATGAAATTTTGGCATATATGCAATTATTTATATATTTACAAATCTTTTTTTTTCTCATATTCTAGTAGGTGACAGGTAATATATTAATTTATTAAATAAATTTTGCATTTAGAATAGAATTTAGAATAATGCAATAACGCGCGAATTATGCCGTTTTAAAATGAGCTGTGGAAAAGCGCGCGAAACTTTGAACGAAGGAGAGAAGCAAGAGAACTTACAAAGTTAATCGACAGCTCGACTGTTACAAATTTGTTCTGTGATTTTTGGTGTTGAATTCGTGATTTACAAAGAAATAAACATTGTGATTTAATTTAAATTAGTGCTAGTTAATGTGTATTGCAACGGCAAGCAAGGCAAGTTATTGAAATAATAATTTAAGACATATTAACTTAGTGAATTTTTTCTCGTCTTTTATCGTTTTTTTTTTTGCGTCTGTGTCTGTGTTATTTCACAGACACGTATAGGTACCCATTACTAGCCCCGAAATTAGAATAGCTTTTTGTTTGATTTGATCAACCACTTTTGTTGCTAATAAATATTTTGTATTTATTACCCATTTAAAATGGCTCCAAAGCCCACGAATAAAATAAATGGTAGTAAGTGTATTATTAGTGCATGCCTTCGTAGTTATAGAAACAGCTCTATAGATTTTCCAGTTAGATTGTTTACATTTCCATCTAATGACTTTTATTTCAATAAATGGATTCAAATTTCTCAATTAGATGGAAAGTTTAATAGGAAAACTACATTTATTTGTGATCGGCATTTCGAGTCCAAATATTTAGGGAAAAAAGACTCACAGCTAATGCTCTTTCTACTAGATTCCTATGCGAAACTTCATTGACATTGTCTAGTGCTGTTGAAAGTGAGCAGTACGACTTTGTGGACGATTTTGAACCTGTTGAACCCTTTAAAGTTCATAAAAAGGTCAAATTGTCTTAAGTGTCCATTGACATTCTGCCAGAGCTTTAGCAGCCTTGTAATGATGATGAATGGATCGACATAGGTGAAGCTTTAACTTTTAGGGATACCCGTAAGACCCAGACATGAAAGGATCTGTGAAGTCACAGCTGCTTGTTAGGTGAGCAAAATGAGGTTTATTAGAGGGCAAAATATTTAAAATTTTCCGCCAATTTAGATAGGACCAAGAAAAATGTTGATAAGCTTAAAGACAGGTTTATCGCTTTGAAACGAATATTTGTACGCCGCAATAATCGACCCACCTTTCGAAAGGTCAGAACTTTAAAAAATGGCATTTCATTTATTTCTAATATGCCTCATGTATCTGCTCAGTCAAAAGTTCTATGTAAATTGCTTCTAAAGAACAAAAATTCATACAACAACGCAGAAAGACAGATAACACAAAACATTTATTTTTATTCGGCAAGGACGTATTTATATCTGCGTGATGTTCTTCACTTGAAACTTCCTTCAACAAGTACAATAACACGTTGGGCGGTTTTGAAGAATTTGAATGCGGGATTTAATCCCAACTTACTCAAAAACTTGCAACAAATTGTTTAGAAAATGAGTAAGTTGGTTAAAGAGGCCGTTCTTGTGTTTGATGAAATTAAAATCTAACCAGGCTTTCAACATAATTCGGCTATTGACGAAATCGAATGCTTTGAAAACAATGACAGGAAAACATCAAAGCAGCAAGTGTGTGTTTTCATGGTGAGAAGACTGTATGAAAATTGGAATATGTATTAGGTTATACCGTCACTGCCAACAGTGTACAGCATGAAGCTTTTATGGATCAAGTGGAAACTAATATAGAGTACACTCAATCCTTAGGACTTAATGTAAGAGCTGTTGTTTGCGACCAGGGCTCAAACAATAGAGCTGTTTTCAGGATATGGGGTGTTGATAAGAATTCACCTAGCTTCTTAGTTAACGGCAGGGAAATATTATCAATTTTTGATGCTCCTCACTTAATTAAATCCCTTAGAAATATAATTCTTAAACGTGATCTTATTACGCCAGATGAAATAATTTCATGGAGAATTATAAGGGATTTGTTTGATATTGACAGTAAAAATTGTGCTCGCTTGTGCCCCAAATTGACTTCAAAACATATTTATCCCACTTGTTTTGAGAAAATGAAAGTAAAGTTGGCCACTCAGGTGTATAGTCACAGTGTCGCTGCTGCATTGCGAACTGTGATTAATTCTGGTGGTTTTTCCCATTGTAAAGAAAATGGTAGCTTTTATTGAAAAAATAAATAGTCATGTTTTATTCGATATAAATCCATATATCCATAGGAGTGCGTTGCAACAAAACAATGTTCTTAAAGATACCCTATTCGAAATACGAGAATATTTTGAGCAATACATTTATCCACAAGAAGTGTATTGTATTAATTGTATGATTCTTACCATTCAATACTTTCTTTGGCGGACAGTGTTTGGAGTGACAGCTCAGAAGCCTTCTTTATTGCAACTTCAAGGCCTAACCAAGACCTTCTGGATAATTTATTCTAATTAAAAAGGGTTCAAGGTGTTACAAGCACTAATCCGTCTATGTTTGAATTTAATATTATAATGTCTGAAATGGTGTCAAAGAAAATCTTGACTACAACATCCGTATCTGGGAACTTTGCGCCCGATGAAGATACAATGTTGTGCAATGTTATTGAAGAGTGTGCTTGCAATATATCCAAATCTACCGAATTAGTTAATGGTAATAATGTTATTGATGATGATTTGATTTTCTCTGATGAGGTGTCAGAATTAGAGCTATTATTAGATGTAAAAATCCCGAGCATTGAAGCACTTTGCTGGGTACTGATTACATAAGTAATTTAAAAAGAATAACTGTGAGGTATGTGCCGATTATATATAAATCAAAATTTATTGTTGAAGGCTCCATCGGACTATTTTTTTTAATTTATTAAAGATTCACTTAGGAATTTTAAAAAAAAAATTTTGGATAAAAAGACTCATATATTTAATTTAAAAAAAAAAATAGTTCAAGTCTGTATTTCGTCTACGGATAAGTTAGATATATATGCAGATTGGTTTTCGCCGTTTCATCCTTGTTATGAGCACATTTATTTAACCAATTTATTTTGATTTTAACTAGAAAAAATTGTAAGTGGTTGACAGACACAATTGCTAGCCAAACGTCAAAAAAAAGTTAAGAAAACTTAAAATACTTTAAAAATAGGGTAATAGAATTTGTAGCCTCCGTGAGTTGCTAAATGAGCGACCTGCCCTTAGTATAGGATGGGTCAATAGATAGTTTAATGTTTTAGTATAGATTTAGTCACGGGCATGGTTTCAATAATTAGTATACTTATGTTAAAGTAGGGTTGTGAACGAGTTACTAAATGAGTAACTCACAAATTGCAATTTTTTGAAGAACATGGAAATGATTTAATAAGAAAATTTCAATTAAACGTTTAAAGTCGATTTGCAGGTTAAATTATTGATAACCCCATTACACTTGTGTAATAGCCACCTCGTGGTGTTCCCTGGATACCGATTATATACATAAGTATGTGTGCTATATCGGAAGCTAATACGAGCGGCGTCTTTTAATAAATAGTTAGTCAATTCATTGCTTCGACAAAGTATTAAGTGCACTTGTTTTTTTTTTCAATTTAATAAATAGTTTAACTCAGTGAATCTTATACATTATTTTATTAAACCTGTTTAGGAATCATAAGCAAACTGATTAAAATAAGTACAATAAAAAACCAAAAATAATTAAATTTTTCTTTATATTAATTATGTGATTTTTAAATTTTGTCAAAGCAATAACTTTACTAACCTTATATCTTTATTACATAAGACAATATTAGTTTTCTTAAAACAATATACTTATGCCCACATAATTAAATAAATACATATATATTTTTATCACGCTTTATTAGAATATTTTTTAGCTGTAACAAATTTAAATTGTAAAATTGTTGAGATAGCTCGTGTGTCTGAATACAACCCCTGCTATGGTGTACACGCATACAGAAAAATATATCTCAATACAAAAACGGACACGGCTCTTTGACTCTCGTTGCACAACATTGCGCCATTGGTCCAGTGGGTCAAATAATAAAAAATCGTAAGCAAATGGTTAAGTCAAATTGGCACTAACGAATCGCACAGCAGCACGACTGATGAAACAAATGTGGATGAAATTCTCTTATGTAAACAAGCCGATCAGTCGAGCGAGCGCGACAGTAGGGAACCCTGTGCAGGTCCTCAAAGAAAAGTATTTTCATTCAAATGGGATTTAAATATATCGCTTGAAGTCGATTTTGCTTGCATCGAGAGTAGGTAGCTTGCGATAGTCTGGCAACACTGGACTGCAGCTGCTGATTGTTTATGTTTAGCGCCACAGCGCCACGCGTCTTTTCGTTCATTATATCGTCGGCGCGGCACAGCGACTGCGCTGCTACTGCGCTGCAACGCATCTGCTGCGCTGCATAAATTTGTTTCTTAAATAATTTCTGAGTTCAATATCAGATCGGACTGAAATTTGTAGCAAACATTGAGAATAAGATACTTACCATGTGTGCCAAATCTCTAGCTATAAAACTGCTCTTGTTATCAGCTATTTCGAGTTATGGGCAAAGGGGGCGTGGCATCGCGATGAAATTTTCAGGACACATTAGTCCCAAGCTTTTTATCATTTTAAAACATACGGGACTTGATATCGAAAATTGAAAATAAACTTGATCTGCGAATGGTATTCAGGAACATACATTCCAAATGAAGTCTCTAGCTGTTATAGTTGCTGAGATCCTCGCGTTCATACAGACGGACGGACAGACGGACGGACGGACATGTGTAAATCGACTCGGCTATTGATACTGATCAAGAAGATATATACTTTATAGGGTCGGAGATGCTTCCTTCTGCCTGTTACATACATCCACAAAAATTCATTATAGCATTTTTTGCCCATTTTTAATGGGCACAGGCTATAAAAATATATGTACATACGTACTTTTAATGGTCGTAACCACGAAAGACTTTTCAGCGCTAGTTTTTATGCTGTTTCTCTTCCAACTATAAGCAGCAACCAATTCGTTAAAGCCTTATAAAATACACTGCTCCGATTCCACCTATCTTTCCAATGACCGCAAGACAACTACTAAACTGACAACTTATAAGCAAAGACATAAAATTTGACGAAAAGCATAAGAAGTGAAGAGATTAAACAGTTACATTTCCAAACAGCAGAACAAAATTGTATTAGCATCGTGAAAGTTCGAAAAATTGCGGTAAAATCTCAACGAAAAGACCGATAAACCTTTCTACATCATCAAACTGTTCGAAATATGAGTCCATAAAGAAGATCAAAATAATCTCATTTCGGTCAGTTAAATGATTAATTTGTAATTGCTGTATATTTTGTTATTGTTAATCTCATTTTAAGCATACGCAGGATTTTTTTAGAGCCTTTTTTAAATCTCACAGGAGCCAAATCTTTTTTTAACCATTAAAAAGTGTCAAAAAAGACTCTGCAAAATGATTACGCTCATCAATAATCTTACAAATGCTTGCTGGGATATAGTCGGAGCGGCGCAGCGACTGCGCTGCTACTGCGCTGCGACGCATCTGCAGCGCTGCATAAATTTGTTGCTTGAATAACTTCTGAGTTCAATATCCGATCGTACAGAAATTTTTAGCATACATTGAGAGTAGGATACTTATAATCAAATCTCAAGTCGCTAGCTATGAAACTGCTCTTGTTATCAGCTTTTACGAGTTATGGGCGAAGGGGGCGTGGCATCGCGATGAAATTTTCAGGACACATTGAAGCCAAGCTTATTATCATGTGTGCCGAATCTCAAGTCTCTAGCTTAGACATTGCTTATGTTATGGTGATTTTTCTAATTTTAAAACAAACGGGACTTGATATCGATAATTGATAAATAAACTTGATCTGCGTGTGGTATTCAGGAACCTACATTCCAAATTTGAAGTCTCTAGCTCTTATAGTTGCTGAGATCCACGCGTTCAAACAGACAGACAGACGGACGAACGGGCGAACGGACAGACAGACGGACAAGTGTCAATCGACTCGGCTATTGATACTGATTAAGAATATATACACTTTATAGGGTCGGAGATGCTTCCTTCTGCCTGCTACATACATTCACACAAATTCATTATACCGCTTTTGCCCATCTTTAATGGGTACAGGTCGACTATAAGAGCCCCTTTACTTATTCTTCAATAAGGAAATAAGATTAACACTAATAGTACCCCAAAGCGCGTTTTAACGTCAACATGCTCTTCTTCTTTCTTTGGCCCGACACTGAGTAATATTGAGTTTTAAATAACTTCCTAGTGTATTATCCGATCGTGATGAAATTTTCAGGATACAGTAGGACCCCGATGCTTGTCCTGTGTGCTAAAATTCAAAATTTAAGTTTTTTTTGAATAACTTCCGAGATTATTATCCGATCGCGAAAAAATTTAGGATACTTTGGAACCCTGATTTTCGTCACGTGTGCCGAAATTCAGGACTCTAGCTATAATATTTTTCGTTATATGGAATTTCAAAAATGTTGTTTTTGATTTACGGTGGCGGAAGGGGGAGGAAGACGTGTCAAAATTTTAAGATAAACTTGATTTGCTTAGTCCATAGACAAACCACCATACCAAATTTAGTGACTGTAGCTCTTATAGTCTCTGAGATCTAGGCGCTCATACTTTATGGGGTCTGCTTCGACCTGTTTCGCACATTTTTAGAACCTTTACTTTAATATAGTAAATAGGGTCTATTAAGTTTGTCAATGTGCGTAACAGGTCGAAGGAAGTCCGGCAGACCCCATAAAGTGTATATATTCTTGATCAGTATCGCCAGCCGAGTCGATATAGCCATGTCCGTCTGTCCGTCTGTCTGTATGAGCGCCTAGATCTCAGAGACTATAAGAGCTAGAGTCACTAAATTTGGTATGGTGGTTCGTCTATGGCATAAGCAGATCAAGTTTATTTTGACACGCCCCCTTCCGCCTCCGTAAATCGAAAACAAAATTTTTGAAATCCCATATGACGAAAAATATTATATATATTATATATTACAATCCCAATGTATCCTGAAAATTTCATCGCGATCGGATAATAATCTCGGAAGTTATTCAAAAAAACTTAAAATCCCATATAATGGTCAATTTTAAAACTGGAGCCTTGAATTTTGCACACAGGACAAGCATCGGTCCGTCCGTATGAACGCGTAGATTTCAACAACTGTAAGAGCTAGATAATTCAAATTTGGAAAGAAGGTTCTTGAACACCATACGCAGCTCAAGTTTAGTTTTAATTTTCGATATCTCAGCCCCCGCCCACCCGAATCGAAGAAAACTGTCACTGCCTCAGATAACTCAGCCTAGCATAACAAATAGTTGAAGTATAACTCACGCTGAGCAATTTGCTGTCAGTTTCATAGCGATCGACCCATAAGTAAAGGAAATATTAAGGAATTTGTTTTAAATCCATTTTTTGGCCAAAGCGAGAGAGCATATGAAAATCCCGGTTGCGCAAACGAGAATGCATATGATAATCTGATGATTTGCGCTGTCGGCCGCTGAATGTATAAACTTATATTTTAATTCATTTTGTATTCAAAATAGAACGCTTCACTGAGCTTTACTTCACTTTTTAACTGTAATAATGAAGAAAAATTCAGAATTTGACTTGAGCTCAGATTAGAAAGCACCGTTAATAAAAGAAGAAATATATAACATAGCTAGACCCAAAACAGTCATTATTCAATCACCCGCGCGATCAATTTTCGATTGCTTTACTTCTTGTTAGTCTTATTTAAGGGAATCACTTATTAAGCATATGCACGAATCAGTATCGAGTCTTCTTTTGATTACCAATCTCTTTTTAATCAGCAAGGCGACTCGAAAAGACTCAAGGTGAATTTGTAAAAACGATCTTTCAAATGCTGGCTGTGTACCGATAAGAAAAGTAAAAGACTCGCCCACACGCAAAACCATGCCGGTACTGTGAGTGGCTTGTACTTCGTGCTCACCCCAGCAAGCATTTGTAGGATCATTGATGAGCGTAATCATTTTGCAGTCTTTTATGAGTCTTTTTAATGATTAAACCGGTCGGGTAGGCCACTACAGATGTAATGGGGTCATTTAACCCAAAAGAACTTTTGGGGACCTACGAGTCGACTTGAGTTGCATAAAACAACCCCAACGTTCCCAAAAAAATTACATTTCTGCTATCTGCGCAGATAAATTATGGATATAATAATAAAGAATAACGAAATAAATATAATAATACTATTATACTAGTAAAGAAATAAATATAATAATACTGTTATACAAATAAAATAATATGATTAATTATGTAATAATTAAGTAAATAAGTAAAATATTTTATCTGTCATATTTAATGATGACTTATAAAATATTGCAAATAACAAATTATCTACAACGTACTTCGATGTTTTCAGCATCGACTTTTCCAAACATCGATATATCGCTGAAAACATCGGAAACTTTGAGGGTAGTTAAAATAACACATAAATTGCTGAAAATTGGAATTACGCAATTTATTAAAAGAAGTTTTCCTTTAGAGACTCACCATGCAGTGAAACATCGATGTTGAGAACGAAACATCGATATATCGCAATTCTGCAAAACATCGATATTGCCATCGATGTTTTTGCAGACCTACTACAAGTCACTATTTTGAATAGTAACTAAAATTGCACTATGGTGACTGTATATCGTCTCAAAGGTGCGCGCGTTGGGCCTGCTATCGGACAAATTTGTCATCGCCCAATCAATGTGTGTATCACAATTGGTTGTAGACGAATTCAAATGTAAAAGAGACTCATTCCTTAAGTTACCTAAGAAGGTATAAATCCTTTCACTGCAGCCTCTGAGAGATCGTAGGCACATATTAAAATCTCCTAAAATTATAGAGCTACTATCTAAAAATGAAAATGTCTGAAATAAATCCTCAAATTCAGCTTCAAATTTAAGCAATGGATAACTCGGTGTTCTGTACAAAATTAATATTCCTATAGACGTGTATTTAAATACGGCAAACTCAAACACTCCAGAAGCAACATTATTTGAATCAGCATAATAACGACCACTGGAACAAAGAGTAACATTCTCGAAAAGCTCATTTTTTATGAGGATAAGAATGCCTCTTTTTGGTCGAGATCTATTAACAGCTGATTCACAATCTAGGCGCACTACATCACTATATCCAGTAATTTGATATGTCTCGTTTGAGAAAGTGGAAGTCTCAACGCAACATAAAAGAGAAGAATGAAGCATTAGCTGATCGAAGCCAATACCACTAATGAAGCAATGCAAACTTTCCGTGTTATGGAAGAATGCATTAAACGCATTGCTGTAAAATAGACAGTTGTAGTTGCTATTTAATAATGTTGTAGTGCGAGAAGTTGTATGAACCACAACTTTGCAATATGTTGCTTCTTGACTTTTATGTATAGTTGTACCTTGTGCAGGTATAACTGGAAATTGTTTACGGTCAATGGTAATTTGATGATTCAAATGAAACTGAAAACTTTTTGTTGTTTTCTGAATTGGGGTCCAAGAAGACTCCAGAGACTGGGGGCACTTAGCCCGAGCATTAATTCCTACACCTTCATCTATGAATTGTATCCAAAGAACTTGAGGAGAATTGGATGTACTGCCATCTGCCATATCTACGTTGACTGTCATTATGTATTTTGCAGTGGTTTTTAAAATAAGAGAGGTACATAACCCTTGAGTTTTCGATGTTGGGAAATTTTTGACTGCCTCTAGATGTCTGTTTTTGACTTCTGGACTAAGATGAGAAGTCTTTATGAAATCAAGAGCATTTGAAATGTGTTGAGGAGTTGCAATGGAGTTTAATTTTGCCGTATTAATATACTTCCTCATTTCTGTAAAATAAATAAATTGCGTCATTTGGCAATTGTCCTTCTTCGACAATTCGAAATCGAAGTAAACTTATATCAGCAGATAACATCTGACCGGATGCCATGTTATTTAATGCTATTGCAAAAGCTTGGCCATCTCGTTGTCGCATAATCTCTGTGAGTTCAAAAAACTTAAAAGAGTCCCACAAAGACGACCCATATATTGAACTGTATGGGTCATGCAACTCAGAATTTGATTTGAAAATCCATCGATCTCCAACAGGGCTTATCTGTCTAAGATCGCCGAAAACAATTACAGAAATACCTCCAAATGGTGCTTCTCTGTTATTTAAAATTTTGGGCATTTAATATGTCATCTCCTAGATTTTTAAAGGAGGACCCAGATTGGTTCACGGGAAGTGAAAACATTGAATGAAGGGTAGAACCCCCGATTCCAAATGCTGCTTTTCCAGTGGGAGCACACAGAAGAATTTTTGCAGTGTTTGGATCGCATCCAGGCCTACGCTTATATAATTGAGAAAGGGACTGAAAAAGTGCTGAGATTAGCCTACTTTTGCCAACCCCTGCTCCACCACCGACAAAACTGAAAAACTGTATTATCGTGGGCATTATGTAACACGTGAGTGAAAAAAGTTTTTTGCTTCAAATTTAATGATCGAACCAGGTTCGATAAATATTCTGGGGATATTATTGGCGGAAGCTTTATTATTCGGGTAGTACCGTCCGAATCATCATTTTGTACATTTTCGTTATTATTGCCATTTAAATTTAGAACGTTCAATCGAGAACTAATTTCCGGAAAAGCTAAATCCCTAAATTCGTCATCTACCTGTCCATGTACCTGTTCTTCCCCGCTATTGCCTTCAATTTCCATGGCCCTTCTAAGCGCGTCTTCTAAATCTTCTAATATGTTATACTTCTTAAATTTAACCCTAATTGTCTCTTCGTTTTCTGAATAAACGTCCTCGCAATTTTTCTGTACTAACTCTACCTCTTCATTTCTCCAAGGAAAATAAAGCATGACTAGTTCTCTAAAGTAGTTTTGTCTATCGGTATTTAAACTAAAACTACTAAATCGAATTATGCGAGGCTTTGTCCTCTCCCTAACAAACCCACTTCCATCGAGAAGAGGAAGAGGTGAGCCACCTAAGTTCTCATTTTCGTTACCATCTTCATTATCGATACTTTGACGAGTTGCTCTTATTGTTTTTGTAAAATTATACTCAGCAGCAAAATCGGCTAAACACAGGCCGTCGAGACTATGTGGTCTCTGTTCAAAGTGATCCAGTAATCTCACTACAAATATGTCACTTGAATCAGGAGACATTTCTTGTAGTTGTTGTTTAGGCTTGAGCATTTTGACTCTATGCTCAGGTAATAACGAATTAATATAAACATCTGCGTTGCTAGTCTCAGACAATCGCATAACTAATCCACAGTAGGTGGATTCCTGAGCTGAAATCTAAGTGCCGGAAATGAACTTATTATCAATATTCTGCAGTCCTTGCTTGATTGCCATTCTTATATTCTTCGATAGCATCACGCATCAATTGAGAAATGCCTCATTGGGATTTGTTTATATAATTAATTATATAACTGCAGCATGCATAGGAGTCTAATATGAATTGGATATCATATTTGGCCCTTTGCATTGCAAGAATGTGTTTATTATATGAATTAACATAAATTGCTGCAAAACTTCTCTTAAGGAATATTTGTGGTTTCTTCAAACCAGACCTTATAGCATATATATAGTCGTCGTAAGAGAGGCTCACTTGTTCATGAGACAAAAAGTTGTCGAATATGGTCAAGTGTTCAATGCTGGCAATATCAAAAGATGAATTTAAAAATTCACGAATTCTTTTTAAGTTTGCGAGATGTTTTGAAACGTGAAGAGAATCTAGAGGCAGGGGAGAATTTCTGTTTTAGGCATAGGAAAAAATGGAATACCAAAGCGACAAATAGAGTTTCCTTTCACTTCGCGTTTGCACGAATGCGTGTGCTTGTGTCTTTGGTAGTCAAAATATGGAGAGAGGTCGACATTTGTTACATCCGTGGTAAAAAACTGATCAATGAAATCTATTACTGGAGGAATAGACGCATCATTATCGAAATCCACTACAGGGGCACCTTTCAGCCAAAACATTCCGTGGATATGAGGCGATCCTCTCTGCTGAAATTCAACTCGCCAGTAGTACATGACAACATTATGTTGTCCGAAAATACCCCCTTACATTTTCATAACCTTAAATAATTGCCTATACCGATAGTCAAAATACCGATCACAAGTTACAGGATCAGAGCGGATTAACCGCACTTTCTCTTGAAAAGATAACAAGAATGCTTCTTCTTCTGTAACGTCTTGATTGTACACATTATTTTTGAGAAGAACAAGCAGCTCTAGCCATTTGCTTTCAGCAGCCGACAATGTAATAAAAAATGTAGGAAGGCCAAATTGACGAATCATGGCCATTATCTTCTTTTTTCTGCTTCACAATGAGCAGGAGACGGGCGAATGTTTTGGAGAACCCTATAGCCTTCATCGTGGCGAATCAGGTGGTCCATATGCTCTTTATTAGAGCATTAGAGGCTGTAATAGCGCGTGAAGCACTGTGCTTTCTCAAGCAAATCGATGTATTTTTTCGAATTTTGATAAGTTCTAATTTCTTATAATTAAAGAACAATTTATCAAATCTACAGCCTCGCTTATCGCAATTTCGAAGCTCAGATCTCACAATGGTTGTAACACTCTCTTTAGTCTTACGTTTGTTGCCTGCAAATATAGTAGGAAATGCTAATTTCTCGGAATCAGCATCCATAATCATATCTAGGGGTCTTTGGCCTTCGCCCGGAGCAATTATGATTCTTTGCAAGGCAATATTATCTATCTGATTATTCTCAAGAAGAGTTTCTTGACCCCCAGGATTGAGCTCCTCCATTTCCACATCCTCTTCAGGACGAAATGGTTCGCGAATTAGTCCCTCAACTAACTCTGCGTCTGCTTGAGAAGCTACGAATGGAACAGTATCAGAAGTAAATTCTGAAA
This sequence comes from Drosophila histrio, assembly GCA_958299025.2. Taxonomy (NCBI): domain Eukaryota; kingdom Metazoa; phylum Arthropoda; class Insecta; order Diptera; family Drosophilidae; genus Drosophila; species Drosophila histrio. Next base: position 19,299,148 of record OY282582.1, on the reverse strand, counting down.
TCCCCTCTTCATTAAGGACAGCATATTCCTATAAATTTCGGTATCTAAAAGGGACCCAACGTTTTTAGCCGTAAACTCTTGACAGTTAATCATTCTGCGTTTGCGGTGAAGGTGTACTACCTCTGTTTCATTGAAAGCTCGTGGAAGAGAAGTCACGACATTGCTAACAGAAATGGGAACAATGACCACAGGCCTTTACAACAAAGGCAAACTTGATTTGGACCCAGCTTTACCATTCGATTGAAAATGATTATTTGAGCTTCTAAAGGGGTTAAGCTGGGTACACTATCGCCCTGAACGTTATTCGTACGATCATCTCTCATACGGTCAGCATTACGTCGGTTTTCTGCTTCCCTGTTTTGAGAAAGGCTCCTATACTGCCTAGCTCTTTGACCAATACGTCTTAAGGCGTCAATCGAGCACTTTGTTGCCGTGCACTATTGAGAGCTTGCTCGACAATCCTCCGCGCAGGATTGTCCCTAGTTTGAGATCGACTTAACCGATCTCTTTCTAACACGACGCTCAACATCGGATCGCCCAACTGCTCTAAGAAGTGTGTTTCGTCTCTGTTCGTTTCTCCTGTGTATAATATCCCGTCTTCGTAAAGATCTACGCAGATTATCGACTTTTCCGTTGCCGAACTTCTGCGTCTACTCGTCTCTGCCCCCTTGAACGAGTATTTCCTGCTTCTCTGTTGTCCGTATGTTAATATTGCGCCTACGGCTCGATCTACGCAGATTATCGGCCTCCCTTTTTCGCTGCCGATAGTCTGACTCCGCCCGATTTTGTCTCCTGCTATTAGAACTGTCAACCCGTTTTTGGTGCTGAACTTCTTCATTGTAACGTCTATAACATTGAGCGGCGCGCCCTATTAAATACTACTTCTTGATCTCTATATTCTGAGTCTTCCCTACAATCTCTCTGAGTGGCTACATTATTCGCATTTTCTAATGCTGAATAAATAGTGTTTTCCCTTGTTACTCTATTCCTTAAGCGGCGAGTTCTAGATTGCTGAGATGCAGACTGTCGACCTAGACGTGGCATTCCGGACAAGTTTTTATAGGCCTAAATAAAATTTTAAGAAAGGGTCCAATAATATCAGAAAAATTAAAATAAAATGATAAAATGAAAAATTTAATATATTTTTTATAATATTATTATTATTATATATATGAATATATATAATACACATATAATAGAATAAAACTAATAAAAATAAACAAAAATGAATAATAAATAATTAAATAAAAATTAGATCCAAAACAAATATAATAAAATCACAAAAATCCAAAATATTTATATATATATAATATATATAATATAATAGATTTATATAATTTATGATAATATTTCTCTTATGATAAAATTAATATATTATTATATATAAGAAATATATAAAATAATAGATAAAATGTAATTGATATATAATAATAGGTAATAATTAATATAAGATATAAAACTTGCGATTTAATATATTAAAGACTCCCACAGTCGATACCTGAAAAACTCAAATCCGAAAATTATATACGTGAAACCCGAAACCGAATGCCGCGCTCATATATGTAAATACACCCAGCCAGCATTTGGAAGATCGCTTATACAAAAATCACTTCGAGGAGTCTTTTTCGAGTCGCCTTGCTGATTAAAAAGAGATTGGTGATTAAAAGAAGTCTCGAAAATGACTCGTGCATATGCTTAAAATGTGATTAATTTAAATACGACTAACAAAACGTAAAGCAATCGAAAATTGATCGCGCGGGTGAATAATGATTGTTATTGGTCTAACTATGTTATGTCTTTCTTCTTTTACTAACGGTGCTTTCTTATCTGAGTTCAAGTCAAATTCTGAATTTTTCTTCATTATTATAGTTGAAAAGTGAAGCGAAGGTCAGGGAGGCGTACGACTTTGAGTAAAAAATAAATTTAAATTAAAGTTTATACATTTTGAGCTTAAGCTATCAAAATAATAATTTAATAAGATAATGTCAGCTAAGCAATTGAGACGATTGGCAAAAAAGGAGCAAAAAAATTTTTTACAAAAAAAGTTCCAAGTAGTACAAATAAAAATGTTCAAGAGCAGATGTTACTCAATCAACCAAATGTGGACAATCATTTTGACTTTAATGAAAACTGTAGTGAAAAAAGTGATAATTGTAGTGAAAGAAGTGAAAGCTGTTCGTCTGATAGTGCAAATGAAGAAAATGGATATAATTTATGCGATGGTCTGGCCAAATGGGCTATCCAATTTGGAATCAGCTTTGTTGCAATTAATGCACTATTATTATTGTTGCGAAATTGCAATATAAGAGTGCCAAAAGATGCTAGGACCATATTAAAGACACCTTGCTCTGTAGTTCAAAGGAACGTTGGAGAAGGGAAACATGTTCATTACGGACTAAAAAATGGATTAGCTGACTTCTTGGTTTTAAATAATTGGAATTTACCTAATTTGCTCTTAGATTTTGGTATTGATGGTCTGCCTTTACTTAAAAGCAGTTCTAAGCAAGTTTGGCCAATACTTGCCAGTGTTGTAGATACCAGTTAGGTATTTCTTGTTGGCGTATATGAAGGAAATTCAAAGCCGTATTATCCAATTGATTTTTTGCAAGAATTCATATCTGAGTTAAATATTGTTATGCAGGAGGGGATAGTTATTGCTAATAACTTTTTCCGCATTGTTGTACGATGTTTTGTTATGGATGCACCGGCAAAGACATTTGTTTTGGGAACTAAGGGACATAGTAGTTATTTTTCTTGTGGACGGTGTACACAACAGGGACAAATGTTTAAGCATCGTCTTGTTTTTCCTCCAGCAGAGGAGCATGCAGTTAAAAGCAACTATTCCTTTAGAAATCGCTCTCAGCCGGAGCACCATGTAAAACCGTCTTCTCCATTAGAAATGCTAAATATTGATATTGTATCACAGTGATCTTTGGATTATATGCACGTTGATTGCTTGGGCGTAATGCGAACACTGTTAAATGCATGGATTAAAAAAAAAGGGGAAGACTTTTCTCTAACTTCGTGGAAACTTGGATCCATTTCGAGAGAGTTGAATTTCAATAGGAATAATATTACCAGAGAGTTTAAAAGGAAACCACGAAGCTTAAAAGATATTGATAGATGGAAGGCAACAGAGCTAAGACAGTTTTTGCTTTATACAGGACTATTCATATTAAAACAAGCCGATCAGTCGAGCGAGCGCGACAGTAGGATACCCTGTGCAGGTCTTCAAAGAAAAGTATTTTCCTTATAATGGGATTTAAATATATCGCTTCATGTCGATTTTGATTGCATCGAGAGTAGGTTGCTTGCGATAGTCTGGCAACACTGGACTGCGGCTGTTGATTGCTTATGTTTAGCGCCACAGCAGACGAATGGCAAATCAAACATACATGAACAAACGCGTCTTTTCGTTCATTATATCGTCGGCGCAGCGCAGCGACTGCGCTGCTACTGCTCTGCATAAATTTGTTTCTTGAATAACTTATGAGTTAATATCCGTACTGAAATTTTTTGCACACATTGAGAGTAGGATACTTATTATGTGTGCCAAATCTCAAGTCTCTAGCTTAGACATTGCTTATGTTATGGCGATTTGTCAAATTTAAAAACGAACGGGACTTGATATCGAAATCTGAAAATAAACTTGATCTGCGTATGGTATTCGGGAACCTACATTCCAAATTTGAAGTCTCTAGCTCTTATAGTTGCTGAGCGTTCATATAGACGGAAAGACAGACGGACGGACAGACAGACGGACAGGTGTAAATCGACTTGGCTATTGATACTGATCAAGAATATATATTACTTTATAGGGTCGGAGATGCTTCCTTCTGCCTGTTACATTCACACAAATTCATTATAGCCTTTTTTGCCCATTTTCAATGGGCACAGGCTATAAAAAGTTATTAGTCCTGAAAGATATGCTCACTTTTTGAAACTATCTTTGGCTTTGAGGATTCTATTAAATAAATCTAACTGCAAGAATAACAACTCATGTGCCGAAAAATTATTGATATCTTTTGTGTTTGAAACTCCAACATTATATGACTTGCGCTTTCTTACTTATAATTTTCATTCGCTGTTGCATATTCTCGAAGATGCCAAGCTTTATGGATCTTTGGATGGAATAAGCGCTTTTAAGTTTGAAAATTATTTGCAAAAAATTAAACGGAATGTTAGGAAGGGGGAAAGTGTTGCCGTACAGATTTTTAAAAGGCATGTTGAATGCAGCCTTCACTTAGAAAGAGAAGATGATAATGAACTACCCATACGTTTTAGAAAAATGCAAAATGGTAAAATTTCGAATGTATGTGTCAAAGGAGTCTTTTTCTCTTTGCGAGAACCCGACAACTATTGTTTGATAGAAGTCAAAATGATCCAATTTTTATTGGAATGAAAATAAAAAATCTGACCCCCTTTTTCATGCAACCAATCGAGTCTAGTAATTTTAAAATATATTGCGCATCTGACATTATCTTCGATAATAAACTTGAATTTTTCATAAATCAAATAAATAATAAAATTATATGTTTACGTGATGCGCTAGACGAAAGCTATTTTTTCACCCCACTAATTCAAAATGTCCCAGATCAATTTTCTTTCTGAGGACTTTTCTTACTCCCCAAGCAATAATATGGCAACATGTAAGTAATATATTAATAAGTCGATTATTTTCTATTAAGCCTAATAAAATATCTTTTTAGTGCAAAACGTTTACGTACCCCCATCTGACAGCATTCAGATTCTTCTCTTTGAACTACGCAATGATATAAGATCTCTGAAAACGGAAGTTTCAGACTTGAAACTAGAAATCAAATCATTGAAGGACGCAAATACTCATTCTATTATTAAATTAACAGAGGTGGTAATTTCCGTCAAGCTGGAAAATCGAAGTCACCACAAGGACCCTTTAGTAACCGAGGAGTTCGCTGACTTGCAAAAACTTCCGTTCCACGCTATTTCTGATTTGGAAATATTTGAAGAATATGTACAGAAAAATGAGGACAAGCTGACGCAATTTGTACGTAATTTGCATATATTCATATATATATTTGGTTATTAATTACACAACAATTTTCAGAAACGGATTATAGCAAAAACAAATGGCGAAGGACCAACACCATTTTTAAGAGCAGCAATAAGAAAAGTATTTTCGGATCAATTGGCTTCTGCCTATTGCTGGAAAGGGACATAAAGTAAGCCAAGCGCCGAAAAATGCTTCCTTGTGACTACAATTAAAAGTAGGTATATATTTATATTATTGAGAAAATATAAAAAATTTTTTCTTTTAGATATGTGCCATGTTAAATTTAAGTGTACGGACAAGGACATGAACGCTGTCCTCCAAAAGCATTTTGTTCACGCCAAAGATAGGCTGACAAAGAGAAAACGCATTGAATAATTTAAAAACATATTATTTTTAAGTTTACCAACTAAGTTTTCTAATAATAAGAACTTAAGCTCTTATCTTTATAAGTATTCTTGAAATTAATTAAAATACTTTTGTTCATATTAATACATTTAATTAAAATCTGTAAATATAAATATATATATATATATATATATTATTTCTATAATAAAATATCAATAATTTGATTGAAAGCAAAAATTTGAAAAACGCCTCGAAACTGATAGGTATTACGACTCGAAAACGATTCGGAAGGGCGAGTCATAAATGACTCCTTTAGAAGAGTCATAAAAGACTCTTTCGGAAGAGTCATAAACGACTCTCTCAGATTCTTCAAATTCTTATCCCTCCTTATCACCTGCCATCAAAACAAAACTCAGCTGACTTGCCTTTCCCATCAGCAGCGCAAGCCTGCAAAATAGCTGAAAAACAATAACAAACATGAAGAACATGCATACATGTGCGCATTAATGTACACATAAATGCTCGCACGCATACATGAACCAGTAGGAAAGGCATCAGTCGAAATCGACTATGAGAGACCCTTCCGCCACCGTAAATTGAAAACACAATTTTTGAAATCCCATAACACGAAAAATATTATATCTAGTGTTCTGAATGTATCATGAATAGTTCATTGCGATCGGATAATGATCTCGGAAGTTGTTCAAAACACAATATTACTCAGTTTGGGCCAAAGGGTATTTGCCCATTTTGGGGAATTAATTAAAATCTCAAGGTTTATATATAAGTATATAAGTTTGTTACTATTATATTCTTTTTATAGAATATGTAAAGGGTTTCTCATAGTCGACTTCGACTGTAGCCTTTCCGACTGGTTATTGCTTTTTCTGTATTTGTCTAACCTTTAACTTATCTATAACTAACTGACGTCGACGTCGAGGTTAGACAAAGAAAGACACAGCAATAAGAGCGAACAACAACAGCCAACGGTATTTTCCGTGCGCAACGCAAGCAGCCGCTAGCCGACAAAGAAAACAAGCCGATCAATCGAGCGGGCGCGACAGTAGGATACCCTGTGCAGGTCTTCAACGACAAGTATTTTCATTATAATGGATTTAAATATATCGCTTGGAATCGATTTTGCTTGCGTCGGGAGTAATTAACTTGCGATAGTCTGGCAACACTGAACTTGGACTGTTGATGTGTTTAAATACTATGATAGTAATGTAATAATATTATTTACAATCGGTCATATTAATTAATATATTATATCCGTAGGTTTGAGGTTACAGTGCTCGACAACTCCTAAACAATAGTGCTGGGAAATGTTACCATATACTTTCACGCTCTGCAGCAGAATGTATAGTGCCACAGCGGCGTACAGCACAAATCAAATTATCACTTTACGATATAATGGATTTAAATTAAATTCCTTAATATCTCCTTTATTTGTGCTTCGATCGCTATGAAACTTGCAGCAAATTGATCAGCATGAGTTCTAAACAATATGTTTCGTTAAAGAGTGTTATTTGAAAATTTTCGGCGGTGATAGATAGAAGGGGGGGGGCGAGTAATCGATAATTGAAAATAAACTTGTCCTGCATATGGTATTCAGGTACCAACATTCCAAATTTGAACTCTCTAGCTCATATAGTTGCTGAGATCGACAGACGGAAAGGTGTCTGTTGAGTTGCCAATGTTTTTTAGCAACCAATAACCACTAATAACAAACTTTTTGGTTTTCCACGACAACGTTATAATTTTATTTGCGAGATAACGACGGTGCTAAGCGCGAGAATTTGGCTGTGGCTCAGAACAATTTTCCTTGCTTCGCCGTGATTAACAACGAGAGAAGTAAAACATTTAAAACAATGTAAAAGTGCGTAAGCTTAACAGCTGAGCCAAGTGCAAGAGAGGCTTGCCACCTTGCTTGCAGTTACATATGTTTGGCGTATTTACATGTAATGACGTAATGCAATTTAACAGATTTTCAAATTCTAATTGGACTAGTACATAACAAAAATTTATGAAGATGCGGTTGCTGCTGAATCCAACAGTGTCAATCGACTAGGCTATTGATACTGATCAAGAACATAAATACTTTATAGGGTCGGAAATGCTTATGCCTGTTACATACATTTTCATAAATTCACTATAAAATAATTATAATTATAATTAATTATAAAATTGGACGATAATATGATATTTGTAATTGTAGCAATAGTAAACAAATTTGGAGCAATATTGGTGCAAAGCTATATTTTCAACACTTCTATAGGTATAGTCCAGCGGTGCCCAGCCTTATGCACCGAGTACACCAATTGTTTTTGTATTTGCACCGAACATAGGAAATCAGTGATCGTATATGTTCATACACTGCCGATCAACTGAATAGGTTCACATAATTTCGCTTGCATTTTCATTATTTTTATAGTACATATTGTTTGTATACATGTTTTTTGTAATTCATTGCAACGTTATATTCGTGCCTATCGGTGTGCGCTTGTAAATTACAGCTTTCTTAGTACCGTTACTTTGCAAAATCTGTTTTCTTATCTCATTCGTTAAATTCTATGCAATTTTTTGGTTCAACTGAATAGGTTCAGTTGAGTGATTTTCAGTTTGTGTTGAAATTCGGCAATATAGCGACACATTTTTTTGGTAATTTATAATTAAACACATTTTCCTTAAATTAAATAGAAAATGGGTCGCGGAGCGCAATTGTCCGAGCATGAAAGAGGCCAAATCGAAGCCTATCATGAAAGTGGTCAAAGCCATCGCAAAATCGCTCAAAAAATTGGAATAAACCAAAATGTTGTGAGCAAGTTTTTAAGAAACAAAGCCGAATATGAAAAAAATATGAAAGGCGGAGTCAAACACGCGACCACTGCGGCAGACAGGAGGCTTATTGTTCGAACTGCGTCCAATTCCCATCTGTCAGCACCCAAAATTAAATATTTTTGTGGCGTTAAAGCAAGTGTGACAACTGTAAGACGTGTGACTTTGTCGGCTGATCATCTAATGCGATTGAAACTTAAAAAAAAACCTCCTTTAAATGATGTATGTAGAGCTCCACGACTTCAATTTGCACGCAAGTACATGGGCTGGACGAAGAAATGGCACAACGTTGTTTTTTCCGCCGAAAAGAAATTTAATCTAGACGGCCCTGATGGCGACAATTATTACTACCACGATCTTCGAAAAGAAGAGCATTTCCTGAGTCGTTGACACTCGTGTGAAAGAGGCGTAATGGTGTGGGGATCGGTATCTGTTTATGGCACTTGCGACCTTGAATTTGTATCTTCCAGAATGAACGCGGAAACCTATAAATCCATAATTCAGAAGGCGTTTCCTCACTATTCAAATATTTTTCACTTTATGAAATGGACTTACAGCACGATAATGCTCCCATTCATACTACTAGGGTGGTAAAAGAATGGATTAAGGCTCAACAGGTGAAATTGCTTGAATGGCCTCCATATTCGCCTGATCTTAATATAATGGAAAATGTATGGGGATTGTTTTCGCGCAAGGTATATGAAGGAGGCAGACAATTTGAATGCAAAGAAGCCTTAGTTGCAGCGATTAAAGCGGCCTGGACAACAATGTCATTGCAAATACTGGATAGTTTGTATGGCTCTCTACCCAACCGTGTATTTGAAGTTATTTCAAACAAGGGAGGATTCACACATTATTAAACTCAATTGAAATTTCTTTAAAAACATACTAAACTAGTATAAGTGAAAACAAGAAAATATGGATATCAGCTTAAATTTTTGATTAATGTTAATTTTTTATGTGGTGAACCTATTCAGATGACTGAAAAAATTGATCAATTTTGATACTTTTTCGGAAGAAAAAAAAATATATTAAATAAATAATACGTTGATTAAAATAATACTTTGGCATCTAATTAATATATGATTGGAGAATCATAGAAAAAATCGGAATATTGGTTTAGGAATTACAGACCAATTCCTACCTCGGTGATCATGAACCTATTCAGTTGATCGGCAGTGTATGTACATGCACGGCACCAGCATAGGCAAACCGAACAAACGGTAAAAATTGTCTGTGTATGCACTGCTGAGAAGCAAAATCGGTTTTGCTCCCTTCTTTGTATTGGTGTTTGCTCCGCAAGAAAGATGACCAATAACAATTTCAATGATTTGGTTGTGCCTTACCAAACGTCAACGTGATTTTGTTGATCTCCTGTCTTCGAGTTTGCACTGGCAAAAATCGGTATGCTTTTAACCGGCCGGCAAAATGTTTGCCATCAAAGAAAATGTTGTTTTTTTGAACAGCAGTGCATTATATGCTTAACAAAATTGCAAATAAATACACAATTTAATGCGGAGAGGCATTTTAAAAGAGATCATAGTTTCATAGTATCTGCATCTATTTATGTGATAGGAGCGGAATATAAAAAACTGATCTGTGTGTATTTCTTTATTTATGCGCAACAAATCCTGAATTATACTGAACATTCCTCGGACGAAAAAAAAGTTGAGTAGTTGCTAAGATTGAAAACATTTGTTATAATCTATTATGAATTTCAGTCAAACTGATGTTAAATAGGTGAAATCATTTGTTAGACTTTTTTTTAAATTTATTAAACCCTGTGCCCATTGAAAATGGGCAAAAGCGGTATAATGAATTTGTGTGAGTGTTTGTCGCAGGCAGAAGGAAGCATCTCCGACCCTATAAAGTATATATATTCTTGATCAGTATCAATAGCCGAGTCGATTGACACCTGTCCGTCTGTCTGTCCGTCTGAATGAACGTGGATCGCAGCAACTATAAGAGCTAGAGACTTCAAATTTGAAATGTAGGTTTCTGAATACCATACGCAGATCAAGTTTATTTTCAATTTTCGAAATCTTAACACCCCGCCCACCCCGCCCCGCAAATTCCAAGTTAATTCAACCTAATATGACAGATAGTTTAAGTATAACTTACGCTGATCAATTTGCTGCAAGTTTCATTGCGATTGACCCATAATAAAAGGGAGATATTAAGGAATTTGTTTTAATTCCATTTTTTGGCCAAAGCGAGAGAGAATATAAAAATTCCATTTGCGCAAACGAGAAAGCATATGGGCATTTCCATGATGTCGAACGGGACAATCGTACACATTGTATGAAAGTTGACGAATTATACATATTCATGAGAATTTCTGATAAATGTTATGCATTGATGTCTCTTTAAAATGGTAATAATTTTACGCAAATATGATTTCTATTTTTTTTTTCAATTTAATCTAAACTTCGGTAGCACGGGACATGTCGCACGGAACATTTTTCTATAATGATATTTATGTTGTTTCCGTCGTTTGTTTTTTCAAATGATATGAAGAAAACAGCTTAAAAAAATATTTCAAATTAAAAATACAATACAATTTATTCCTACATAATAATTAAAAACAAAAATTTTAACAATGATTTATATGTATATATATAAAAAATTAAAAATTTTAAATACATAATTTTATTTCTGAATATGCAGTTCTGGATTTGCAATTTCTGTCATCGCCTTTTTCTTATGCGCTCATTCTGTCTTTTCCCTTCAATCATTTCAGGATTTCCCTCGGCCAACGCTTTTCACTTTTGTCTAGCACTCTCACTCGTTCACTATTTTAATGTTTGTTGTTGTGTAATTTTATTTGATTTTCCTTCAACTTTTCCCTCCACAGTTTGCACCTATCTTTGTTTTTTTTTCGCTGTTGTTTTTGCTCATCTAGGTTTAAATAAAATATTAGTAATAATTTGAAATAAACAATACGAAATAAAATTATTTTTTTTACATATCACATGTCGCACGGGACAAACTTTGCGTGGGTATAAAAATTACAAATATTATTTTTTACCAAAAATGTTTTCTTCTCCTAATTTAGAGTTAGAATTTCTGTTTGGACACAAACTTTAATGAGATTTCTGCATTTACTTTCGACGCACTGATAACAACTCGTCTTTTTCACTGTCGCACGGGACATCGAAATATGCGATAAGACAATGCCAAAAATAACAGGTGTTTACAATCGCATTGTTTCTTATGCATTTTTTTATGATTATGCATACCACCTGAAATACTTAAGAGATCAAAACATAATTCATAAGGTCTCTCTTTAAGAATTTTTATCAAAACAAATCATGCAATGAAATACCAAAACGAGAGCAGATGCGCTTGGATTAGTTAAATTTCATCAATTCTCTATAAAAATATGAAAGCGCTAAGTGCTTAGAATAACTTTTAATTTTTTGGTCTCAATGGCCTTTTTGGTGGAAATGCCCATATGATAATCTGATGTTTTGCACTGTCGGCCGCTATGTGGCGCTTTGTGTCATGTGGCATGTGGCGCCATACATCGGCCACACTCAGAACTATACATTTTAATTTAAATTAATATTGTTTACACGCATGTTTGTTAAGATAACACAGCTTAAATTTACAGAATAACCACGCTAAGCGATCCACCCACAAATAAAGGAGATATAAAGGAATTTGCTTTATTGTCATATTTGTTGGCAAGAGCGAGAGCACACATGACAATCTTCTTTGCAGTATCGCTCGCCTTGTCTTTCTTTCGGGAATCTAAAATTAATGTTTGCGACTCTTTACACTCATCTTCGTTGAGATAACACACCTTAAATTGACAGTAAAACAACGATAAGCAATTTGCTGCAAGTTTCAAATCGATCGACCCACAAATATAGGAGATATTAAGGAAGTTCTTTTACTGACATTATTTCATATTACGTAGTCCAACACTGTCAAGCAACAGCTTAAGAGCTGCCCTGCACTGACAAACAGAGTGATTACTATTATTATATTAATTTATATATGCGATTGCTAACACGTATGGTTGACAATTCTAAGTTTCTATCATAGTATTAAAATAATTAAATTTGTCTGCATTAACAAAACCCATATATATAAACATTTCCTTAAATTTCAAAAATAAATGGTTTGGCGCGCAATAAGATAACTGTTGTGTGTGAGAGAGAGAGAAAAATGTGGTGTTGCCAGACTACATGCAGAGCAAAAATTTAGTTTGCTGCAATTCTAGACACAAGCAACATCGATTTCGAGCGATTCCGATAACGATCTTTGATTTATTCGTGCTAATTTAAATAATTCAAATAAGTTGGAGAAGTGTCCCCTTTACAATTGTATTTGGCCTCCCCGTGGTGTTAAACCGGAAGCTAATTCGAGCGGCGATATATTTAAATCTATATGTAGACATACATACATAAAAGAACTTCCACTATAGTTAAAATACTTTTTCTTAAAAATTTTATTTTAAGACCTGCACAGGGTATCAACCTGTCGCGCCTGCTCGACTGATCGGCTTGTTCACGTTTAGGAAAATGTAGGCACAAAATTTTTTTCCAGTGCACAAATTAAAATATAACCGGTAGGGTGCAGTGAGTCAGAACTCTTTGTTATTTTTGGCGCGCCGAAAGATTCATACCCTTGCAGAACCCTGATGCACTTTTCAACCGATCTTTCCTATGGCAGCTATATGATATAGTGGTCCGTATTTACCAAATTTGGTCAGGCTGTATAAGAAATGACCAGATACATAATCTGTGAGTTTGGTTGAAATGTGTTGAAAAATAAAAAGGTTCGGCCGGTTCCGACATACTGTCTGCAGCAAAAATACTGATCTGTGCCAAGTTTCATCCAGATAGCTCTAAAAGTCAGAGACACGTTTGCATAGAAACAGACGGACAGACGGGCATGGCTATATCGAATCGACTGTTAATGCTGATCAAGAATTTATATACTTTATGGGGTCGGAGATGTCTGATACCCTCTGCAAGGGTATACAAATTCAGAAGAAAAAGTTGCATGCGTCGACGGCGAAAATCAAAAAGAGCAATGCAAAATGCTCCGTTAATCGTTTTAATACCCTGGGCCCATTAAAAATGGGCAAGAAAGGGTATAATGAATTTGTGTGAATGTATGTTCTGTAGGCAGAAGGAGGCATCTCCGACCCTATAAAGTACATATATTCTTGATCAGTCGCGCGAGTTATAAGTTGGGTTGAAGGAGTTTACTGGGTGTCCACTGTATTAATGTGTATATATATATATATGGATATGAACAGTGAGTGCAACAAAATAAATAATTAAACACGTCTGCTTTGTCTTTGATGGAAACTTCGAATGAATATATTCTCAAGTGCCAATATTACCTATAGTTAAAGTTACAATACAAAATGTTTAGAGATAAAGTCCCTAAGCTAATATGTTGCGGAGTATGGGAGAGTTGCTGCTGGCGTGAATCTGCTGATGGTGCATTCCAACGTCGTTGGCGGTGTTGAGTTTCGAAACGAGGCACAGTGGCTCACTCACGAGACTCACGTGGCAAAAAAGAAATCGGTCATTTCTCGCCATGGAAAATCCTTAAAAGCAGTTTGATAGAGAATTGTCCAAAATTTATAAATCCGTTTAGATTTTTTTATTTGAGCAAACGGTTTCGGCGGTAGAGCCCATCAAACATGAAAAAAATTTCGATTTTTTATAAAAATGTTTTTTTATGAAAAATTTTTCATTTTTGCAATGAAATTGCATCCAAATGGTTCTATGAATTTTCACTTTCTTAATTTTACCTAATAGGTGTGTCGATTCTTAAGCGAATGGTACAAAAATGTTGTTATTTTTTTGTTTTGAAGTATTTTAAATAATATTTTTACTAAAGCACTATTTTTGACATTGTTTTTGAACTTTAGATAGACTTTTAGCATAAAGTCCAGGCTTGTCCAGGCAAACGGGTATATACACGTTATTCCGTGGATATTTCTGCAACAACTTCAAGAAAGTCTAGGTGCCAAGAAGTGCCAGTTAACTTTTTATTTAATAAACAATTCACGCACAACGCTTTTAAACCGCACCCAAAATGGCGCCGGGCTCGCATTTTTGCGCAACCTACGGTACGGAATGGTCGTTATTTGAACGTGTTTCCGTTGAACTAGACCTTTTATTGAACACTTTACATAAATATAATATTAAGAATTCATTGTCCACCTAAATATACTAATGTAACCCAAGCAAACAGGTAGTGATTATGTAATTTTTAACCCTTTTTCGTACTCAATTTCCGCGTTTCCCAAACCCAATTATCTAAGTTTGTAAATCTTAAATGACTACACATGTTTAATCTTTTGTACTACTTAAGTTGGTAATTAATAGTAGGGATTAAGGGTATATATTCAAATATTTAGGTGCATTGTGTCACAGTCTACTTTTGGCAACCATCACGATATTAAACAAAATCAGTGCTGATTAGTATTATGTAATATAAATCAAATATTGAAACCGCAAAATGTCTTCCAAAATTCGAGATGTATTTCAGATGTTTATTGATGTTTCAAGCTAAGAAGAGTTTATATTGACCGTTATGAGTACAGTATACTTTGCTAAGGAAAATATGACGGAGGTCGACAAGATCAAAAACAAACTTCATAAAATTTTGGTACACGGAGGAGATCTCAACAAAAACCATTGTCTGTCAATCGGGGAATTATCAGAAGAAGTCCAGAAAGCTATAAACAAGGAGTACAAGAAATATAGGTACTCGAATAATTGCAAGGTGACACGGAAGAGACAAAATGAAGACCTTTTTAATATGTTATCAGTTTCTTCAGATCCACTGATATCAACAAAAAGATTTGTGAAAAGTCGCAATGAACTGCAAGAGTTGTATACTAATGATAAGGTAGATTTAATGTACATAGGTTACGAACTTGAAGACAAAGCTGAGGAAAATTAAATTAACAAGGACATTAATTGAATAGTTTTATTGTTATTTATTTATATACATATAAATTAAACCAAATATATAGTATACAAGTTTAATTGAAATTACATTTTGTTTTTACAGGAATTTATACGATATACATGTATTTGAAACATGAAATCCATCAAATATGTTATCTATAGTGTTTAGATGTATTTAAAACATTCATTTACATATAATTATGTATAAAGAACCACAAATTTACACATAAATTTCAGAAAAAAGCATACGATGAATGTCGCATTTCACGAAAATCATCGTATAAACACAAAATCCAACTTTGAACACCTGCTGACAATTTGTCTGTCGTCCGATTTTTAAGATCTTACACTTATTTCAAAGCTACAGGTATTCTTTAATAAACCCTCTTTAAATTTTGGTGATATCTTACCTGGATCAAAAGATATGATTTTTGCAAAGTAGAATGAGAAAACGAGCCACTGTGCGATTTTCATTTTTTTAACACTTAACCTTAATATTAATAAGTAAAAAATAACAATCCATTCAAAATGACTATAAATAAGTATTTTACATTTAACAAGCCGATCAGTCGAGCGTGCGCGACAGTAGGATACCCTGTGCAGGTCTTAAAATAAAAGTATTTTAGGGAAAGTATTTTATTAAAGTGGAATTGCTCTGCATGTAGTCTGGCAACACCCCATGTTTCTCTCTCTTACACACAGCTGTTATCTTATTGCACGCCAAACCATTTGTTTTTGAAATTTTAGGCAATGTTTATGTATATGGGTTTTGGTAATTCAGAAAATTTAAGTTATTTTAATACTATCATAGAAACGTGAATTTGTCAACCATACGTGTTAGCAATCGCAAATATAAATTAATAAAATAATAGTAATTATTCAGTTTGTCAGTGCTGGACAACTTTTAAACTAATGTAGGACAGTGTTGGACAACTGGCAATAAAACAAATTCCTTAATATCTTCTTTATTAATTAGTCGATCGCTATGAAACTTGCATCAAATTGCTTAGCGTTGTCGTACTGTCAATTTAAGCTGTGTTACCCCAACGAAGATGAGTGTAAACAGTAGCAGATATTAATTTTACACTCCCGAAAGAAAGACAAGGCAAGCGATAGGGCAAAGAAGTTTGTCATATGCTCTGTCGCTCTTGCCAACAACTGTGAAATAATGTTAATAGTAGAAATTCTTTAATATCTCATTTATTTGTGGGTCGTTAATTTAGCTGTGTTATCTTAACGAACATGCGTGTAAACAATCGCTAATATTAATTTACATTACATTGTATAGTTCTGAGTGTGTCCGATGGATGGCGCCACATTCCACATGACACAATGCGCCACACAGCGGCCGACAGTGGAAAACATCAGATTATCATATGCTTACTCGTTTGCGCAAATGGAATTTTTATATGCTCTCTCGCTTTTGCCAAAAAATGTAATTAAAACAAATTCATTAAAATATCCCTTATTTATGGGTCGATCGCGAATTGCAGCAAATTGCTCAGCGTGAGTTATACTTTAACTATCAGTCATGTTAGGCTGAATTATCTTGAAATTTTTTCTATTTGCGTGGGCGGGGTTTGAGATATCGAAAATTGAAAATAAACTTGATCTGCGTATGGTATTCATGGACCTACATTCCAAATTTGAAGTCTCTAGCTCTTATAGTTGCTGAGATCTACGCGTTCATAAAGACGGACGGACGGACAGACGGACGGACAGACAGACGGACAGGTGTCAATCGACTCGGCTATTGAAACTGATCAAGAATATGTACACTTTATAGGGTCGGAGATGCTTCCTTCTGCCTGTTACATACATTCACACAAATTCATTATACCCTTTCTTGCCCATTTTTAATGGGCCCAGGGTATAAAAACGATTAACGGAGCATTTGCATTGCTCTTTTTGATTTTCACCGTCGACGCATGCCACTTTTTCTTCTGAATTTTTATTCCCTTGCAGAGGGTACTAAAATTTTGTCACAAAATGTGTAACACATGAAAGCAGACATCTCCGACCCTATAAAGTATATATATTCTTGATCAGCATTAACAGTCGTTTCGGTATAGCCATGCCCGTCTGTCCGTCTGTTTCTATGCAAACTAGTCTCTCAGAGCTTTATGGATGAAACTTGGTACATATCAGTATTTTTGCTGCAGGCAGTATGTCGGAACCGGCTTGATCGGATCACTATATCATAATTGTTAAATAATCGACAATGGCTTCATTGGCGCAATGGTTAGAGTGTAGAGCTCTTGCAGTGTGGTCTGGAGTTCGAGACCTACTGAGGCACACTTTTTTTCTGTTTTTTTTTCTATAATAAAATAATAAAACAATAAAATAAAATAAATCAATAATTTTATTTTTATTAACAAATTGTACCATAAATGCCCATGTATTATATTTAGTAATGTATGTATGCATTATATACATGTATATTAACATAACATTTGTATGTTAAGATTAACATTTGTATGTTAATGATTCACGTGTAACATAAATATGGGATTTGCACGTTACGCTCTGTAGCATTGATTTTCCCTGGGTACCGATTATATATAATTAATCGGAAGCTAATCTGAGCAACGTCAAATTTATTTAAATTTATTATAAGTCTTTTAGTTTGTTACTGTTTTTTAATTTTTGAAGAATAAGTTAAGGGTCTCTCATAGTCGATTTCGACTGTAGCCTTTCCGACTGGTTGTGCTTGCGTTCAGGCACCACATGCTTTCTTGTCGCTTCATCCACATATTCGATTCTTATGCGGTGCTTAAATACCTCAACCGTATGCTGGGCGGTGCTTGTACCCCCGCCAACGTAAAAAGGTATTTAAGTACACTACTGGTGTCAAGAAGAACCACCGATGCAGATCTCTTTTCTCTGCTATCTTTCGAATCAGATTGTAGCAATAGCAGTAGCAAAAACATCAACGATAATATGCTATTTGTAATTGTAGCAATAGCAAGCAAATTTGGAGCAATATTGAAGCATATGCAGTAGAGTTGGGTCGTTTCGTTCTGAAAAAGTTCAAATGAACGAGTCATTGAAATGAACGAGTGTACTTATTCAGTCTTTCATGAACTATATAGTTCATTTTGCTCAGCGGGTCCGTTGCATGTGAACAAATTTTTTTTTTATCTTTTTCAACACTGGAGTCGTTGAAATTCGAAGAATTATATTTGCTGTTTATTAAAATTCTATTAAAATGTCAAAAAGAAAGCGCAGTTCAGTTTGGAATTATTTTATAGCTAGTGACGATGGAAAGACCGGCAAATGCATATATTGCAAGGCCAGTCTAAGCATTGCAGGAGGTTCCCAAAGCAATTTGACGCGCCACTTAAAGCTTGGAGGTTCCCAAGGCAATTTGACGCGCCACTTAAAGCTTAAACATCCTACGGTCAATGTGGCTTTGGATCATCAGGAAACGCTAGCGTGTGCCGCTGAGCACAATCTGCCAGCTTCAGAATCTGAGCCACGCTCGCTAGTCTCGGTTGCTGGTCAGCAAATCATAACGAATTTCATAAGACCTCCACCGACTATGAGAAAAATTTACCAACTTGACTGGCAGGTGCTCAAAATTATTGTAAAGGGCGATCATTCATTACGAATAGTGGAGGACCCCGAATTCAAAATTCTAATTGATATGGCTACCCAGTGCCCCATGTATAAACTTCCTCAACGAAAAACCATATCCAACACATTACCTAGGAATGTTTACGATGAGTGCAAGGAAAAAGTTCGCGAGAGCTTAAGCAAAGCACATGCCATATGCTTGACAACTGATGCATGGACATCTCGTTGTATGCAGAGCTATATAGCAGTGACTGTTCATTACATTGAGCCGGATGATACGATTTTGAAATCAGCTTTGTTGGAATGCCAAGAGAATGCCGAAAGACACACCATTTCCAATTTATGCAGCTTTCTAAAAAAGACTATAACAGATTGGGAAATTACAAACAAATTAACGGCCATTGTAACAGACAATGCTTCCAACATTCTCGGAGCAGTAAAGGAGGGAAATTGGCGCTCGATTGCTTGCTTTGATCATACTTTAAATCTAGTTGTCCAATCTGCCGTATTAAACACTGGAAGTGTTATTGCCCGATGCAAGTCAGTTGTGGAATATTTTCAGCGGAACGCCAACGGGTTGAAGGTTCTTAAAGAAACTCAGCAGCAACTTAGCCTACCTCCGCTGAAGCTTAAAATGGATGTCCAAACGAGATGGAACTCAACCTATGACATGCTGCAGAGGCTTTACGATCTGAAGGACGCATTGGCCATTGCGCTGCCTCGACTTCGACCAGAACTGATTATACTGGAGCAGGAGTGGAAAATTATTAAGGAATTGGTTTCGGTCCTTAAGCCATTTTATTAAGTAACCACGGAAGTATTTTCAGAAATGAATATAACTTTATCAAAGGTAAGGACCAGGAAATAATTTTTCAAATAATAATAAATAATAATAAAATATTTTGTAAAGTTCTTGGTGCATTTTTGACAACATTTTCTGCTGTGTCTGAGGAAGTGCAGCAAGTAGTTAGGACTCTGCAAAACGAGATGGCGACCCGTTTCAATAACATTGAAAATAACGTGTTATATGCTGAAAGTACCATCCATGTCGCTCACGCTCGACTGATCGGCTTGTTTTCTTTGTCGGCTAGCGGCTGCTTGTGTTGCGCACGGAAAATACCGTTGGCGGTTCTTGTTCGTTCTTATTGTTGTTTTTTTCTTTGTCTAACCTCGACGTCGACGTCAGTTAGTTATAGATAAGTTAAAGGTTAGACAAAGACAGAAAAAGCAATAAACAATCGGAAAGTCGACAGTCAAAGTCGACTATGAGAGACCCTTTACATATTCTATAAAAAGGAAATAATAGTAACAAACTTAGATATACTTAAGTGAGTTGTAACGTCAATGTGCACTTCTTCTTCCCTTGGCCCAAGCTGAGTAATATTGTGTTTTGAATAACTTCGCGTTCATTATCCGATCGCAATGAAATTTTCATGATACATTCAGAACACTAGATTTAATATTTCTCGTTTTAAGGGTTTTAAAAAATTGTGTTTTCAATTTACGGTGGCAACATTTTTGAACAAACTGGTTCTGAACATAGGCGAACCAACATACCAAATTTGGTGTGTGCATCTCTTATAGTCTCTGAGATCTAGGCTCTCATACAGACATACAAACATGGATATATCGACTCGGCTGTTAATGTTGATCAAGAATATATATACATATATACTTTATGGGATCTGCCAGACTTCCTTCGACCTGTTAGGCTCCTTTTTTTTTGCAAATTTGTGGGCAAAAGTGGTATAATGAATTTGTGTGAATGTATGTAACAGGCAGAAGGGGGCATCTCCGACCCTATAAAGTATTTATATTCTTGAGCAGTATCAATTAGCTGGGTCGATTGACACCTGTCCGTCTGTCTGTCCGTCCGTATGTATGAACGCGTCGATCTCAGCAACAATAAGAGCTACAGACTACAAATTTGGTATGTAGGTTCCTGAATTTTCAATTCAATTTTCGATGTCTCACAATTTGCAATTTGCTGCAATTTTCATAGCGATCGACCCACAAATAAAGGAGATATCAAGGAATTTCTATTATTAACATTTTTTCATAGTTGTTGGCAAGAGCGAGAGAGTGTATGACAATCTTCTTTGCCCTATCGCTCGCCTTGTCTTTCTCTCGGGAATGTAAAATAATTTTATTAGTGACTCAATTTTGTTAAGATAACACAGCCTAAATTAACAGTAGAACAACGCTAAGAAATTTGATACAAGTTTCATAGCAATCGACTCATTAATAAAGGAGATATTAAGGTTTTTTTTTCCCCATTATTCCATAGTGGTTGGCAAGAGCGAGAGCACATATGACAATCTTCTTTGCACTATCGCTCGCCTTGTCTTCCTCCCGGGAATGTAAAATTAATATTTGCGACTGTATACACTCATCTTCGTTGGGATAACACAGCTTAAATTGACAGTACGACAACGCTAAGCAATTTGATGCAAGTTTCATGGCGATCGACCCACAAATAAAAGAGATATCAGGGAATTTCTTTCCTTGCCATTATTTTATTATAATTTGTCAGTTGTCCAACACTGTCCTAAAATAGTTTAAGAGTTGTCCAGCACTGACAAACAGAATAATTAGTATTATTATATTGATTTATATTTGCGATTGCCAACACGTATGGTTGACAATTCTACGTTTCTATCATAGTATTAAAATAACTTAAATTTTCTGTATAACCAAAACCCATATATATAAAAACATTGCCTTGTATTTCAAAAATAAAAATGGTTTGGCGCGCAATAAGATAACAGCTGTGTGTAAGAGAGAGAAACATGGGGTGTTGCCAGACTACATGCAAAGCAATTCCACTATAATTAAAATACTTTTCCAAAATACTTTTATTTTAAGACCTGCACAGGGTATCCTACTGTCGCGCCCGCTCGACTGATCGGCTTGTTAGACTCTTATACTTTTTCAATTTAAAGGGTCTAAACACGAGCAGCAACTGCCAATAGCAATAGCAGTAGCAACAAGCCGATCAGTCGAGCGCGCGCGACAGTAGGAAACCCTGTGCAGGTCTTCAAAGAAAAGGTTTTTTTAATATAATGCGACTTAAATATATCGGTTGAAAACTATTTTGCTTGCATCGAGTGTAGGTAGCTTGCGATAGTCTGGCAACTCTGGACTGCCACTGTTGATGTGGAAATTGTTTATTGATTGAATACTATGATAGTAATGTAATATTATCAAACATGTGTATAAACAAACGCCCATATTAATTAATTTATTATAACCATCAGTTTGAGTCAGTTTGTGCTCAACAATTCCTAAACGATAGTGCTGGAAAATGTTATCATATACACTCTCGCTCTGCAGCTTATCACATGCGCTCTCGCTTGCGCAAATGGCATTTTCATATGCACTCTTGCTCTGGCAAACAACTATGATATAATGGATTTAAAACAAATTCCTTAATATCTCCCTTATTAATGGATTAATCGCGATAAAACTTGTAGCAAATTGTTATATTTTGTTACATCATGTGTTATGTACATGTGTAATCTTCACAAACATTCGTGTAAGCAATCGCTTATATTAATTTTACGTTATTTAGTTATACTTCAACTATCTGTTTGTTAGGCTTAGTAATCTTAATCGAAAACTGAAAACAAACTTTACCTGCGTATGGTATTCAGGAACCTACATTCCAAATTTGAAATATCTAGCTCTTATAGACGCTGAGATCCACACGTTCATACAGACGGACAGACAGACGGAAATTGGCTCGGCTATTGATACTGATTCAGAATATATACACTTTGTATGGTCGGAGATGCCTCCTTCTGCCTGTTACATACATTCACACAAATTCATTATACCCTTGCCCATTTTTAATGGGCCCAGGGTATAAAAACGATTAACGGAGCATTTTGCATTGCTCTTATTTTCTTCTGAATTTTTATACCCTTGCAGAGGGTATTATAATTTTGTTACGAAATGAGAAACGCATGAAAGCAGACATCTCCGACCCTATAAAGTATATATATTCTTGATCAGCATTAACAGTCGAGTCGATATAGCCATGTCCGTCTGTCTGACATATTCTATGCAAACTAGTCTCTCAGTTTTAGAGCTACCTGGATAAAACTTGGTCCAGGTCAGTTTTTTGCTGCAGGCAGTACATATGTCGGAACCGGCCGGATCAAATCACTATATAATGTAGCTGCCATAGGAACTATCGGTCGAAAATCATACTTTTGTAGGACAAACTTTTTTATTATTCAACACATTCAACACCAAACACACAGATTATATATCTGGTCATTTCTTATACAGCCTGACCAAATTTGGTATAAATCGGATTACTATATCATATAGCTGCCATAGGAAAGATCGGATGAAAAGTGCTTCAGGGTTCTGCAAGGGTATGAATCGTTCGGCGTGCCAAAAATAACAAAGAGTACTGACTCTCTGCACCCTACTGGTTATATTTCAGTTTGTGCACTGGGAAAAAATTGTGCGCCTACATTTTCATAAATGTGAATAAATTAAAAAAAATTTTTAACTTATGATTTCATCTATTTAACATTAGTTTGTATAAAAATTCATAATAGATTATAGCAAATGTTTTCAATCTTAGCAACTACTCAACTTTTATTTCGTCCGAAGAATGTTCAATATATTCAGAAATACACACAGATCAGTTTTTTATATTCCGCTTCTATCACATAAATTGATGCAGATGTTATCAAGCTATTATATCTTTTAAACTGCCGTTTTGCATTGAATTTTGTATTATTTGCAATTTTTTAAGGCATATAATGCTGTTCAACAAAACAAAATTTTCTTTGACGGCAAACATTTTGTCGGCCGGTTAAAAGCATACCGATTTTTGCCAGTGCAAATTCGAAGACAGTAGAACAACAAAATCACGTTGACGTTTGTAAGGCAAAAGCAAAATCATTGAAAATCAGCCTGTGCCCATTAAAAATGGGCAAAAAGGATATAATGAATTTATGAAAATGTATGTAACAGGCATAAGGAGGCATCTCCGACCCTATAAAGTATTTATATTCTTGATCAGTATCAATAGCTGATTCGATTGACACCTTTCCGTCTGTTGATCTCAGCAACTATAAGAGCTAGAGACTTCAAATTTGGAATGTTGGTACCTGAATACCATATGCAGGACAACTCGCCCCACCCCCCACCCACCACTATCTATCACCGCCTCAATTTTTCAAATAACACACTTCACCTTAACAGATTGTTTAGAACTCATGCTGAGCAATTTGCTGCAAGTGATAATTTGATTTGCGCTGTAGGCCGCTGTGGCGCTATACATTCTGCTGCAGAGCGAGAGTGTATATGATAACATTTTCCAGCACTATTGTTTAGGAGTTGTCGAGCACTGAAACCTCAAACCGATGGTTATAATATAATAATTAATATGACCGATTGTCTGTAATAATATTACATTACTATCATAGTATTTAAACACATAAACAGTCCCAGTCCAGTGTTTCCAGACTATCGCAAGCTACCTACTCTCGATGCAAGCAAAATCGATTCCAAGCGATATATTTAAATTCCTTTATAATGAAAATACTTTTCTTTGAAGACCTGCACAGGGTCAATAAAAAGTATTTTTATAGCCTGTGCCCATTAAAAATGGGCAAAAAAGGCTATAATGAATTTGTGTGAATTTGTGTCCGTCTGTATGAACGCGTCGATCTCAGCAACTATAAGAGCTAGAGACTTCAAATTTGGAATGTAGGTTCCTGAATACCATACGCAGATCAAGTTTATTTTCAATTTTCAATATCGAGTCCCGTTGGTTTTAAAATTAGAAAAATCACCATAACATAAGCAATATCTAACCTAGAGACTTGAGATTTTGCACACATGATAAAAAGCTTGGGCTTAATGTGTCCTGAAAATTTCATCCCGATGCCCCGCCCCCTTCGCCCATAACTCGGAAAAGCTGATAACAAGAGCAGTTTTATAGCTAGAGACTTGAGATTTGGCACACATTATTAGTATCCTACACTCAATGTGTGCAACATATTTCAGTACGATCGAATGTTGAACTCAGAAGTTATTCGAGAAACAAATTTATGCAGTGCAGTAGCAGCGCGGTAGCAGCGCAGTCGCTGCCACGCGCCGACGATATAATGAACGAAAACGCGTTTGTTCATGTATGTTTAATATGTCTTTCGTCTGCTGTGGCGCTAAACATAAGCAATCAGGAGCTGCAGTCCAGTGTTGCCAGACTATCGCAAGCAACCTACTCTCGATGCAAGCAAAATCGACTTCAAGCGATATATTTAAATCCCATTATAATGAAAATACTTTTCTTTGAAGACCTGCACAGGCTATCCTACTGTCGCGCCCGCTCGACTGATCGGCTTGTTTTCTATTTTAAATTTATCAACACAGTAATAAAATAAAATAAAGCAATAATTTTATTTTTATTACTATGTTAATGATTGCTTTTGTATGTTAATGACTCATGTGTAACATAAGTATGGGATTTGCACGTTACGCTCTCTAGCATTGATTTTCCCTGGGTACCGATTATATATAATTAATCGGAAGCTAATCTGAGCAACGTCAAATTTATTTAAATTTATTATAAGTCTTTTAGTTTGTTACTGTTTTTTAATTTTTGAAGAATAAGTAAAGGGTCTCTCATAGTCGATTTCGACTGTAGCCTTTCCGACTGTTTTTTCTTTACAAAACGATGGACCATTTTTATTATACATTCTATATTTGTATCTTATGTTTAGTATATTATATTAATGTACTGGTCATTATGTGTTGAAAAGCGATGATGCGATTGGACACCAGGAATACTTTTTCATTTAGCCATTTTTCGGGTATACCTTGCGTTGATTTTTTAATGTTTCTTGATGTGATATACATTGGTTCAACGCCATTAATGTTGCTTTGAGCTAATCTGTGGAAGTCTTGAGCGCTTCTTAGATTAATGTTTTGTCCTCGTACAAGCTGCCAAACTTTTCATTCAACAAATGCTCCTGTTCCGTCTACGGCTCCTTTGCCATTGGAAGTTGCGAAAAAAAATTCACTCGAAGCTGTTCACTTTAGATTCTTTTATGAATTGGGCAATGCTTTAAAAATGTATTTATTTTTAAATTGGCTACCACATCCATCTGAAAATATAATTATTTTAATGACTGTCTCAGCAATTCTAGTTTTCTGTATTGTTGTTTTAAGAAAACAATAAACATCGCATATATTATCATATCATTATTATAATATATATATAATATATCATCACTTATAATGGCAAACGACTTAGTGCATGTATTAAACCATGCAACGCAAGTAAAAATAGTTACTTGGTGGTATGAGAAATGAGCCGACTGCACTTCATTTTGGGACATTATCTTATAATTTTCAGCAAAATAATCATGCAAAACTAATGCATTTCGCCGAATTTCTTTTTGGGAATCTTTAAAATACTTTTGCTGCTACCGGTTCACAAAGTATAAACTTTAAAAGCTGGATAAAGAATCCAAATCTAAAATTATGTCATTTAATGGAGCATCTGTGCTGATTAGTGACATCCGATTGTTGACCATTCTCCACTGTTTCTTTTGAGCACTTTGATGTAACTTAGTAATGTAATGTATAGGGACAAGAGCCACTTTCACGTCCTTTACACACTTATTGCATTCATTTGACATGCACTTCCTTTAAGAATTCACCGAAGCTTGACAGAAAAACAGGAATTGCTTTATGGAGACTTTTTAATAATAACGCTATGTTAGCGTAATATTGACACACGCACATATAATGTGGAACCTTTTCAATTAAGGTTACTGTCCTTGGTCGACTGTTATGAAATTTCGTCCGATAAATACTTTTATCTGGAAACTGTGTCTTAAATATTTCAACTACCTGATTTACTGTTTTTTTTTTTTTTTTGAGATCACAGTTATTGGTTTATTAGCGTTTGCATTCATAGGAATATTAAACACAGTCATGTCGGTGCCTAGCTTTGGGAATTACTAAATAAAACTATGGCTGATTAGCTCCTAAAAAGGAATATCGTCATCTTGAGGAGGTATTGAACTTCTTGGCCGGGGGGCGGAAATGTACGGGAAGGCAGTTGATCGAGAAAGGCTCTTTTAAGACGTCTCATGGTGGGAATTTACTGTGACTGCTATAAAGCGATTAGCCACTGGTAATCTATTTAGTCTATCTAGCAGAATTGATGTTTTTCCTGCAGCCTGCATAGAAATGTCGTCTTGTCGAAAAAAATTTGCAATAAGCTGCACATCATCATCAATAAGCCTTTCTGTCTGTACTTGTTTTTTTCTTCATTCAGATATATTTTAACAACACTTTGAGAACAGCACGTTTCTTGGTAACGTCATTTGGCAAGGCGAGATTCACTTTTCTTACAGCTTTGCCCAATGTCTGCGTGGATTTATAAGGACCTTCTACTAATGCTTTTGTTCCATTCTTTTGTCGATTTATAAAATTTGCCACGCGTTTTCGGTTATCAACTTTAATTTTTATTGCAAGCAAAGCGTTATTAATAAGTGCGATTTTCAATTTTTTCCGATAATCTCGTTTTCCTTCAGCTTATTTTTTTTGTATTCTATCAAATCAATATTATTATTTTAATTGCTCCGATATTTTCTGGATCTCTCTGAGTTTGTACTCTTTTCGTTATTTTTGTAATATCACTTCAAAAACACTGTAAAATCACTTCAAAAACATTTCGAGCGCACCATATAAAAATGGAATTAAGATTTCAGTATTTTCACCGCACGGTTCAATCTTCAAAATACTTCTGAACTGAAAATCAAACTAAATCACGCTAATGTAGATTTTTCTAAAAAAAATGTTAGTAGTTCCGATCATAAATCCATGACTTTTTCAATCCTTTCCACCTGATCAATATATTTCTGGCGCGGATGGGATGCATTTCGAGCTTTTATGACAGACGCTTGTGTCCCCCTATGTTATCAGGTAAGTAAACGTAGTGGGTGCAAGTGTCTGTCATATAAGTACGAAATGCATCCCTATTTTGATAGGGTGGTGGGAATTAACCTGGGTCCAATGTTTTATGATCGTAGCTGCCGATATTTATGAATGTAATTTGACCAGTTTTTTTTTTCTTTCTAGAAAACCCATCCAGTAGCAGTTGTGGTTTTCTATATTAGAAAATTTACCATCCCAAAGATTCATGCAAATAAACTTGGGAATTTTTGTTGTAAAATTTGACTTATTGACATAGTTGTGGGTTTTCTTCAATTTTGCAGTGTTTTGTCAAATTTAACCTATTAGTTGATTGGTACAAGAAACCAACACAGGTTGATATACATCGACCAGATCGATTATATGGCAGCTATATAAAGAATTAGTCCAAATCTAGAAATTTTGGCAAGCTGTTTTAAAAGCTAAAAATATGTGAACAATCAGAGTTTCAGTTCAATAGGTTAAAAAACTGGAACTTTAGTGCAAATGGGCAGATATATAATATACAGTGGTCCGATCCAAACAAAATTGGGTACATTAATTAGGAGACCTATAATGCATTAGCATATTCAATTTGAACCTGATATTTTCATTTTAGTCAAGAAAAATTATATTTTGCATTTCTTACCTATGAGGATGTGTTGAGGACGTTACAAAAATAGTAACAGAAAAAAATTTTGAAAAACCGTTTCAAAAAAACAAATTTTTTTTTCTTTTGAAAGTACATCTGAAAAAATGGCTGCAAAGAAAGTTTGAGAATAAATAAATGAAAACCTTACCAGTTACACAAAAAAAAAACATATTTTTGATTGATTTAAAAAAAATCAAGCTCCTAAGTCTGATTTGTATACGTTTTCTGAATATATTAAAAAAACCTTTTTTGACTAAAAAGCCGTATATTCAAAGTGATTGTGCATATAGTCCGATATTTCATATTATACACCCACAAAAACATATTTTCGGTTCATATCTCTAAAATTAAATATATACACTAAAGCATAATATTCAGTAGCTCGAAAAAGTTTGAGCGCTCAATATGCTCAATTTTCTAAATGCCTGCCAGGCAGAAAACAATGTGACAGCATAAAACCAAAAAAAAAAACAAAAAAATCCCTGAAAAGTTGAGTGGCGATTTACTAACGCAGTAAGTATTAATATATAGATAAATACATTTCAATATCTCTTCTTTATTTTGTAGATTGAAAATATGACCAGAACTTCAAAAGTCTTCATTGAAAACTTTCACATGACCGAAGCCAGCTTTGCGTATTTATATAGTTTGGTGGAGCCATATTTGGTGTCGAAGAGGAATCTTCGTCCAGATGCGATTCCACTCAAAGCTAAATTAGCCATTGTTCTCGAGTGAGTATAATATTATAATATTTACATTCAAATTTTTCATTCATATTTGGTTTTATAAGAATGCTTGCGTCGGGAGGCTTACAACGCCACATTGCGTCAAGTTACCCCATCAGCCAGCAACATATGGGAAGGACCATAAACTTGGTTTTCGATGGCATTTGCTCTGCGCTGTCCGGAGAATTTCCGAGGTGGAAAAAAACAAATATGCTGTAGTGAGCCAATGAATTTGAAAAACAGTGGAACTTTCCAAACTGCATTGGTGCCATTGATGGCAAACATGTCCTAATAAAAAAGCCTCCTAATAGTGGTAGTGCTTTTTACAATTACAAAGTAAGTTGATTTGTTATTTTATAACCCTCTCTAACAATAACCTTTCGTATGCAATACTAGGGCTTCCACTCGATTGTGCTAATGGCGGTGTGCGATGCATCATATCGCTTTACTTTTATTGATGTTGGCGCTTATGGCAGCGAGGGAGATATGAATGCCTTTTCGCACTGCAAGCTGGGAAAGGCATTGCTGTCGGGAGATTTATAGTTTCCGGAGAACTGTCTGGTGAATGGCATTTCGACTCCATATTTCGTGGTAGGCGGTGATACCTTTCCATTAAATACTAGGATAATGAAGCCATTCGGAGCCAGAACACTTACAAAAGACGAGCGCATATTCAATTACCGTTAGAGTGGAGCTCGGCGTTGCATCGAGAATGCATGCGTCATTCTCTATGCCAAGTGAATGGCCGTGCAACGCACTTTGTTGTGCAGACCGGATCGGGCGCAGAAAATTGTTGCAGCTTGCAGCTCTCTGCACAATTTTATGTTGCGTACGACTCCTCGGATCGAACATTTCGAAAACCTGGAAGCTCTAACCCACACAGCACTAGCAGAGCTTTCGTCATTCCGTGGTCGCTTCAGCGACTACCCAAAATATGTTCGGAATAACCTTAAGGAGTTTGTAAACTCTCCAGAGGGTTCCGTTCCTTGGCAAGACGAAGCAGCTGGATTTAAAAGCATATAAAATATTAGAAAAAATAAAATGTAATTTTATTATAATTTGTGTGTAATTTTTTTATATATAAGGAACATGAGTTGCATGAGATCACTTAGAATGATCATCTATTTGATCAATGATTCAGTAAACGGCCAAATAGTAGATATTTGAGGTATTAGTTTAATTTAGATGTGATAAAAAGTATTAACGCAGTGAACGTATTTTATAGATGCACTATTACGTTATTGTCTTAGAAGTATCTTGCAAAAAATAGAGCTTATTGAGTGCATCTTATATAGTGCATCTATAAAATGCGTACAATCACGCACTTATGTATTGACACAGCCAGCATTTTCTACTTTACATCCATTTTTGGAACGTTTTTGGTAAAAAAAAGGCCATTTACAATATTTTTCCTGCATAAGCCTGTTAATATCCTTCAAAACTCAATTATCATTCTTTGAAAATAAGAAATCAGTAATATTATTAATATTATTAGACCCTTTACTTTTTGAAAAAATGTAAAAAAGGGTCTATTAAGTTTGTCAAAATGTGCGTAACAGGTCGAAGGAAGCCCGGAAGACCCCATAAAGTATATATATTCTTGATCAGCATCAAAAGCCGAGACGATATAGCCATGTCCGTCTGTCCTGCTGTATGAGCGCCTAGATCTCAGAGACTATAAGAGCTAGGGTCACCAAATTTGGTGACAATACTCCTGCGGCCCTGCGAAAAGGTCAAGTTTGCTTTAGAATTTTGCCACGCCCCCTTCCGCCCCCAAAAATCGAAAACAAAATTTTTGAAATCCCATAAAATTAAAAATATTAAAGCTAGAGTCCTGAATTTTGGAACACAGGACGGGTATCAGGGTCCTAACGTATCCTTCATAGCGATCAGATAATAATCTCAGAAGTTATTCAAAACTCAATATTACTCAGTGTCGGACCAAAGGAAGAAGAAGAGCATGTTGACGTAACAACGCGCTATGGGGTACTATCTATTAGTGTCACTCTTATTTCCGTTTCGAAGTAAAGCGTCTCTCATAGTCGACTTCGACTGTAGCCTTTCCAACTGGTTATTATATTAAAAATGTCACATTTTCGAAGCACAAAAGTATTGGCACACTTAATTTTTAACACGAATTATTTTATTGGTTTTACCTGTCTGGCAGCTCTATTAGCAAAAACATGTGTTGATTTTTACCATTACCGACACTCAGTAATATTAAGTTTTGAATAACTTCCCAATCGTCTTCTTGGCCCTGAGACATGACTGCCAGTCTCGACGCTAATGCCCAAAGCTTCGTAAATCTGCCTATTTAGAACTACCAAATAAATAGATAAATAAATAAATCCGAACCCTACAACTATCAAAATAAATAAATATATTGATAAGACACCTTAATTACAAATCCTAATAATAGAAAAATAAATAAATAAATACTATAGATATAAACACTATATAAATAAATACAAACAATATTCGCAAAAACAATTATTTAATTCAAATACAAACAAAATGGGGAGAGAAAACAATTGGTACACTTGGCTACACCAACACTTTCCTACGCACAATTTGGACAATGATTATACATTTAAGCACTTGTCGGATGCGCAGCTTCTCAACTTAATGAAAAGAGGCATCCAAGGAGCGCTTCTTAATGCCTATTCTGCTTCTGTCTCCTCTCCGTTCCCGATTGGGGTCGGTCTGGGACACCTGTCACCGAAGCTCATCAATAACTAAGGCCAGCACACACTCAACGTAAAACAGAAAGAGACAAAACGAATAGTAGACAAAAATAAATAAATAAATATATAACAAAAGAAATCACCTACTCTAGACAACCTAACCCTAATATCACATTTTATCACAGATTTGTTCCCGTCACGACGATGTTCGTTGCAACCGACTCACTCACATGTGAACGTGACACACGTACATCAACGGTAACAAAAACAAAACCAAACAAAAGGGACATTAAGCGGGCCATATCCATCGACCACCGCGATTACGCTCACTCTGCGCAAATATGGGCACATAAGTGGGCCACATATGTCATCAGACGAGCGAATCGCGGGGACAGGGGAATTTGAACCATTGGACCCTGGCGTACCCGCTCTGCCTGAGACGGCCACAGCGACGCCGTCTCCCTTATGTTGGCCATCGCCACCGACGCCTCGCAGCCTGTAGGTGTGCGTTATGTTTCCCCTCCCTCCACCAATTATAAAGTTAGCCGGACATCGTTTTTCTTTTCATCACGTATATATAATTTTTGTACTGTTCTTAGTTTCTAACATTTATGTTCCTTTTTTATTTACTTTATACAGCTGACATGCTTAACAGATGCATGGATCTTTCAACAAAGAAAACAACCAGACGAGGAACAACAAGACACGAATAATTGCCTTGATATGTATGTATGAAAAAATAATAATGAATGTTTGCATGTATGTGTATGTGTATATTTTTGTTTATATTGTGTAATATGTGTGCATGTGTTTTACGTGCAGGTGAAAGAAATGTAATGTATTAATCGCTTATTGCTACCTTAACCTGCCTAAAGAGCTCTCTAGGTGGTATAAGGGGCGATTTGCAATGGATATGTTTGAGTGCGCATATACACATATATACATACATGCGTTGATCTTAGCTTTTAATTGTGTGCGCTTCGTGTTGTCTCTGTTCTTTTTGAATTGACTAATTTTTTGAACGTTACTATTTAAATTTTTTATATTTCAATTTAACATGAGTATTAATTATTTTAATTTAATTTCAATTTTCGGCTCTATTTTTTTATTTACATTTAAGATTCCTATTTTTTTATTCTTTTTATAATTTGTAATTTATTTTTAAGTCGAATATTTCTTTTTTTGTTACAATCTACCGGCTAATAAAAATGTTCGCCTATGGCACAATTCAATGCAGTATTTGATTCAATTTGTTTTAAATTTTTCTCGTAGCAACACGGCACAGTGGGGTATCATACCCGAAAAATAATTCACAGTGGCTCTGCGGCTCTTCTGGCACTTTAGATTTTCTTTGTACTAGCGCCCTTGGGTGGCGTCGGAACTGACTCACGGTGTTTGTGACCCTGTGGCTAGCTTCCGTCGCCTTTACGCAACCGCTGTCGTGCCTCCAGAATCGGTTGTTGCTGCCTCGCTGCCCTGGTCCAGCGGAACCCTGCTGGCCACTCGTCGCGTCAAAGAAAACTTGGGACTGCTGTCCGGTCGCCTTACAAAAATAAAACTGGGGCTGCAGTCCGGTCCTGTCGGGTCTTTTGCGGGACACCTCCGTTCCCGTTGACCTTCTAATATTCGACTCTCTTCTGCCTAATTTTCAGCAACGTGTTCTGCCTGAAAAAATCTCTGTCTCTTCTCCTTTTTTCTATTCTCCTTGTTGCTGCAATCTATCGTCCCTTCCCCTCTTGGCCAGTGGGCATCTACCATATCGCCGTCTTTCTCTCTCATTTCCCCTATCAGGGTCGGGCGAATAGTGGGTTGCCACCCTCTATCATTTCCTTCAATTTTTCCCACTATTCCTGCAGGGAAAAATATCGATAGAAATATCGGTGAACCCCCCACCCCCCTAGATCGAACATATGCTGGCGCAAACGATAGCCAGACAATCGAAATGTAACAAACGCCACCCGATATAGTCGATGCTATTAGTGATGATAAGGTATTAGACGACAATGTTCAATTGTTGCGCAATGAACTGGAGCTGCTTCGTGAGATTGCCGGGCAATTCGAGGTTAAATGTGTTTACGATGATAAGAACGAACACATACTAACGGTCTGTGATGATGCTATGGATGCCGAAGAAGGTGATATGGTCTCAACGTCTTGTGGTCCTGGCTGCACATCAGCATCAGGGAAGGCACAGAAGCGACCCCGAATCGATGAAGGAATGAAACACAAATGGTCTCGGAGGCAAAATTATAAATTCTACAAAAATTCCAAAAGATGATACTTCCACTTCATACAAAGCGCTGTATGAAAATATTGGCGCCATGAATACTATTCAGCTGTGAGTCAAGTTAATTGCTAAAGAGGTGTTGGACCTGTTGGTCACCTCCATGAACCAAATTGTTTTGTATCATATTTTGGGCATTGTTTCAATGATGATTGCATGATAAAATCTTAAAATTTAGTGATTGATATTTTTTCGGTCAAAATATATATATCCTAACTATTAACAAGCCGATCAGTCGAGCGGGCGAGACAGTAGGATACCCTGTGCAGGTCTTCAAAGAAAAGTATTTTCAACATAATGGGACTTAAATATATCGCTTGAAGTCGATTTTGCTTGCATCGAGAGTAGGTTGCTTGCGATAGTCTGGCAAACATACATGAACAAACGCGTCTTTTCGTTCATTATATGGTCGGAGCGGCGCAGCGACTGCGCTGCTACTACGCTGCGACGCATCTGCAGCGCTGCATAAATTTGTTTCTTCAATAACTTCTGAGTTCAATATCCGATCGTACAGAAATTTTTAGCATACATTGAGAGTAGGATACTTATAATCAAATCTCAAGTCGCTAGCTATGAAACTGCTCTTGTTATCAGCTTTTATGAGTTATGAGCGAAGGGGGCGTGGCATTGCGATGACATTTTCTGGACACATTAAGCCCAAGCTTTTTATCATATGTGCCAAATCTCAAGTCTCTAGCTTTAACATTGTTTATGTTATGGTGATTTTTCTAATTTTAAAATCAAAGGGACTTGGTGTCGAAAATTAAAAATAAACTTGATCTGCGTATGGTATTCAGAAACCTACATTCCAAATTTGAAGTCTCTAGCTCTTATAGTTGCTGAGATCCACGCGCTCATACAGACGGACAGACGGACGGACGGACAGACAGACGGACAGGTGTGCCTTTTTTGCCCATTTTTAATGGGCAGAGGCTATAAAAACCATTTTTATACCCTGTGCCCATTGAAAATGGTCAAAAGTGGTATAATGAATTTGTGTGAATGTATGTAACAGGCAGAAGGAAGCATCTCCGACCCTATAAAGTATATATATTCTTGATCAGTATCAATAGCCGAGTCGATTGACACCTGTCCGTCTGTCTGTCCGTCTGTCCGTCATGTCTGCCATGCTAAGCAATTTGCTGCAATTTTCATCGTGATCGGCCCATATATAAGGGAGATTTTAAGAAATTTGTTTTAATTCCATTTTTTGGCCAAAGCGAGAGAGCATATGAAAATTCCATTTGCGCAAACGAGAAAGCTATGATAATCTGATGACTTGCGGTGTCGGCCGCTGTGTGGCGCCACATTGTGTCACGTGGCGCCATACATCGACCACACTCAGAACTATATTTTGCGGAATGCTACAGGCTAAGGTAAAATTAGTATTAGCAATTGCTTACACGCATGTTTGTTAGGATAACACATGATGTAACAAAATATAACAATTTGCTACAAGTCTTATCGCGATTGACCCACAAATAAAGGATAAAACTATATGATATTAAACTATATGATATTACATACACATTAGAGGTCTGCATGAATAGCAAAAAAAAACATGTTCGAATGAACAATGCGCAAAATGAGTTGAGTGAAATTGAGTGCGAAGCCGAACATGTTTGAGTATGTGAGTGCACTCGCGTAAGACTCGGCCGCACAACGCTCAAACGAAAAAAGACGAATTGAATGAGTGGGAATGCGTGAGAATAAGAGTTTGCATTTTGAGTGCATTCGAATGCCAAACTGGCTTGTTGACGTTTTGCTTTCGTGCTTAAGAAAAGAGAAGAATGGAAACAATGAAAGTCAATGTAATTTGATTTTATTTTGATTATTATAATATAAATATACATGTGTATGTTGTTAAGGCAATTTGATATTTAATTTATATTTAAATTTAAAAACATAATTTTATTTATGTTGTCTGGATTTGTGGCAATTAGACAACGCTTTTCTGTAACTAAATTTCTAGCGTTTGAAAATGTTCGCTCCGAAGCCGCGCTGCTCGCTGGAATGCAGAATATTTTGCATGATGTTTTGTGCAAAAGAGGAAAAAAATTCTGGTGCATATTCCACCAAGCCAAAGCATCAAAATCTGCTGAGTATGTGACGTTAATATTTGAATACCCTGCAATTTCCTGCTCAACTTGATCTTTATTTGTGTCAGCTTGGTGGACATCTATATACTCCACGAATTCATCATTAGCTAAAGGGGTTTCTGCTGTTTTACAAACAGTGTCTTTAACAAAATGTTGCATAATATTTTTGCACTCATTTATTACAGATCCCCTTTAAGAGGGTGAAAATTGAATGAGTTTGTTAGTAGGTGGGAAAAGAAATATGGCTATGTTGTGATATATTGTCAAATTTGGATCTATTGTAGCTAATATTTCTGAATGTAGTGCGAGCTTTAGCGATTGGATGATATCAATATCATTGTATTCGGACAGACATGATTTCTTTGATTTATTTATATTCGGCATAACTAAATGAATAGTCGGACGTTTGCTTGCTTCAAGTTTTTTCGAAACATTCTCAAAAACTTCTAACAAGCGGACAATGGAACCTAAATGATTTATATTAATACCTTCAATTCTGGATGTCTGGTTTTTACCTTTGAGCATAGTGGTTAAGTCAATCCAATTAATTTCTACTGATTTCAACAAATAGAATACTGTATTCCAGCGAGTAGGGCAAAAGCTTTTTAAAGAAAACGCTAAACAAGAATTCAGTCCTGACTTTTTAAAATATTTGACAAGCTTGGTACATATGGTGACGATAATCCCCATCTCTGGAACAGCATCGATAGCATTTCCAACAGCGTTGCACTAAGCATACAATACAAAGAGGCGTCAAACAGCGATTTTCGTGAGCACAAAATTTGCAGCAAGCATAGAACCCCAGAATATCCTAAGTTATAGAGCCCCGTTCGTGAGTAGCCGAAGTCATGGAACCCCAGAGCGAACGATCGACACTCAAAAGAACGAGAGCGCACTGCTCAGCGCAGCAAACGATTTCAGTCTTGGACAGACACCAGAACGATGAGCACGTCTGTGACGCTCGCTCTCTCATTTGGATTCTGTGTGTGTGTCCAAGTATGTACATGGTCACGTTTGCTTGTGTGCGTGTGGTTCATGAAACACGGCAACACCGCAATGGCAATGCATTGTTTGTCAATTTTTCTATTCTGGCGACGAAAGCGAAGCACAGATGGCGGTGTTGTGTGTATATGTGCCGGTTTTGACGTCGGCAGCTCAAGTGTTGCTTTGGCTGTGCCCGTCGAGTTGTTGGCGTGTACGGATTCACGGGTTCGAAATCCCGTTGAGTCGACTCTTTTTTTTAATTTATTATTTTCATTATTTTAATTTAATTTGACTAATATTATTTTAAATAACTTTTATAACTTTTACAATATTTATTATTTTAATATTTCTTATTAAACAAGCCGATCAGTCGAGCGGGCGCGACAGTAGGATAGCCTGTGCAGGTCTTCAAAGAAAAGTATTACCATTATAATGGGATTTAAATATATCGCTTGAAGTCGATTTTGCTTGCATCGATAGTAGGTAGCTTGCGATAGTCTGGCAACACTGGACTGCAGCTGTTAATTGTTTATGCTTAGCGCCACGTATCATTTCGTTCATTATATCGTCGGCGCGGCGCAGCGACTTCGCTGCTACTGCGCTGCAACGCATCTGCTGCGCTGCATAAATTTGTTTCTTGAATAACTTCTGAGTTCAATATCCGATCGTACTGAAATTTGTAACACACATTGAGAGAAGGATACTTACCTTGTGTGCCAAATCTCAAGTCTCTAGCTATAAAAGTGCTCTTGTTATCAGCTATTTCAAATAACGGGAGAAGGGGGCGTGGCATCTCAATGAAATTTTTAGGACACATTAAGCCCAAGCTTTTTATCATTTGTGCCAAATCTCAAGTCTCTAGCTTTAACATTGCTTATGTTATGGTGATTTATCTAATTTTAAAACCAACGGGACATGATATCGAAAATTTAAAATAAACTTGATCTGCGTATGGTATTTAGGAACTTACATTCCAAATTTGAAGTCTCTAGCTCTTATAGTTGCTGAGATCCACGCGTTTATACAGACGGACGGACAGACTGACAGACGGACAGACAGACGGACAGGTGTCAATCGACTCGGCTATTGATACTGATTAAGAATATATATACTTTATATGGTCGGAGACGCCTCCTTCTGCCTGTTACATACATTCACACAAATTCATTATAGCCTTTTTTGCCCATTTTTAATGGGCACAGGCTATAAAAATGCCCATTTTAAAATTTATGCTGGTAAAGGTTTATATGAATATGTGAAAACATTATTATGTTGTTGTTGCCAATACAAGTGTTTGGCGCGTGCCATGTCTCTTACTTTGATTTGGCGCGATTATCTTTTGTTTTGTTTTGGTTTGTTTTGATTTTAAGGCGCGCCATTCTTTTTTATATTTTGTTTTGGTATGATGCGTTTTTCATTTTCCGTCTTGTACTATTTTTGACACCGACCGCGCTTTTCGCGCCATTCTTTCCTTCTTTGTTTTCTGCGCTTTTAAAAAGGCTGTCGATTTGTGAGTACATTTTATTTGGCTTTTTAATTGTGATTTTGATCGTTATTAGCGATTATTATAACTAAAATGAGTAAGGAAAGGTTGTCCGATAATAGGAAAAGTGGATGCAAGTGCGTTATTAGCTCGTGCCTGCGAAGCTATAAAGATAGCTCAGAACTCTTTCTTGTGAGACTTTTTAAGTTTCCGAGAAATGAGATTGTCCGTCGCCAGTGGATTGCAAAATGTAATTTGCATAGTGATGTCAATATTGACAAGGCATCTATATGCAACTTGCACTTTGGAAAAAAATATTTGGGGTTCAAATTCTTAAAGGCAGGGGCAATACCGACTCTGTGCTTGTTTGACGAGCCCAATTTAAATTTAAAAATGTTCAATACAGATAAGAACAGTGATGTCTATTCTTTTGTCGATGAAAGCGATAAAATTTCTAGTTTCCAAAATGTACTAAGGCACCCTGCAGAAGTAAATACGAGCATTGACCATATGGATATTGTAGAAAGCCCTGATAAAAATGAAAATGTTGGCAACTCTTCTAATAAAGTTGACTCAGATAGATCAACGGAAAATTTTGAATTTTGTCCCAATTGTCTTAATAAAGAACAAAATGAATTGTATTATAGAAAAAAATACAGGGAAACGTTAGAAGATCTTAAAAAAGAAAAAATTAAGATGAACGTTTACAATAAAAAGATAAGACAGCTCAAGATGTTATTAAAAAACGAAAGAGCACGAAAAAAAAAGTACTTGAAAGACAAAAAAGAAAATAGTAATTTATTAGCACTTCTTGATAAGAAATGTTTATCAACAAATTCAAACACGGTTTGCAGAATGTTACTGAAAAACAAGCAATCGTGGCATGAAGAAGAAAAAATAATTGATCAAAGCATAAATTATTACTCTTCTAAGGCTGATGGGCTCCCGTGAAATGCATGGTTCCGGGATTAAATGAAAATTTAATGCATCATTTAAAAACAATATTTTTAACAAGCCGATCAGTCGAGCGAGCGCGACAGTAGGATAGCCTGTGCAGGTCTTCAAAGAAAAGTATTTTCATTATAATGGGATTTAAATATATCGCTTGAAGTCGATTTTGCTTGCATCGAGAGTATTTAGCTTGCGATAGTCTGGCAACATTGGACTGCGGCTGTTGATTGTTTATGTTTAGCGCCACAGCAGACGAAAGGCAAATCAAACATACATGAACAAACGCGTCTTTTCGTTCATTATATCGTCGGGCGGCGCAGCGACTGCGCTGCTACTGCGCTGCGACGCATCTGCATAAATTTGATTCTTGAATAACTTTTGAGTTCAATATCCGATCGTACTGAAATTTGTAGCACACATTAAGAGTAGGATACTTGCCATGTGTGCCAAATCTCAAGTCTCTAGCTATTAAACTGCTCGTGTTATCATCTTTTTCGAGTTATGGGCGAAGGGGGCGTGGCATCGCCATGAAATTTTCAGGACACATTAAGCTCAAGCTTTTTATCATGTGTGCCAAATCTCAAGTCTCTATCTTTAACATTGCGTATGTTATGGTGATTTTTCCAATTTTAAGACCAACGGGACATGATATCGAAAATTGAAAATAAACTTGATCTGCGTATGGTATTCAGGAACCTACATTCCAAATTTGAAGTCTCTAGCTCTTATAGTTGCTGAGATCCACGCGTTCATACAGACGGACGGACAGACGGACAGACAGGTGTCAATCGACTCGGCTATTGATACTGATTAAGAATATATATACTTTATATGGTCGGAGATGCTTCCTTCTCCCTGTTACATACATTCACACAAATTCATTATAGCCTTTTTTGCCCATTTTTAATGGGCACAGGCTATAAAAATGGATGATCAGAATAAGAATGCCGTATTAATTTTTGATGAAATATCAATAAGAAAAGGGCTGCAATATAATTCCCACAGAGATGAAGTGGAGGGTTTTGTGGGCGATGGGACTGAGAAAACAGATAATTTATGCAAGGGGGCTATATGCCAATTAGAAATTTGTTTTAAGCTATGTCGCCACTTCCACTGGACTCTCTGCCTGTAAATTAAAAACAATAATTAGCAGAAATATTGGAGCCGCACGAAGCTTAGGCCTAATAATTAGAGCAGTGGTATGCGACCAAGGTCCAAATAATCGAGGAGCTTTTGCCCAATTTGGAATAAGCAAAGAGGCACAATTTTTTTCTGATGATAATCAGAAAATTTATGGCATATATAATGTCCACCACCTTATGAAATCCATTCGGAATATTTTAATGCGAAGTAATATTGAGACACCAGATGGAAGTGTCTCATGGAAAGTAATTGTTCAATTGTTTGAAATTGACACTTGCAATACTTCAGCCCGAATGTGTCCAAAATTATCAAGGAAGCATATATATCCCAATTCATTTGAAAAAATGAAGGTTAAATATGCAACGCAGGTATTTAGCCAAACAGTAGCTTCGGCAATAAAGACATTGGTTCAAAATGGAACTTTTGCGAAGATGTAGCAATTGCTACTTATAAATTTATTGAAAATATTAACAAGCTGTTTGATTGTTTAAATCTACACGAGGTAAAAATCTAGTGACGAAAGCATATTCACGGCCTAAAATTACTGATATCAAATTTTGTGACGAACAATATTAATTTTAATATATAAACTATTCTAATATAAAAAATAGTTTGGCATTCCGCACATTGCGCAAAAAGTTGCAGCATTTGTGTAATTAAAAAACCTTTCTGCGCAGTGCCGAATGCCAAACTATATACCAAAATCGTAGGCGCCGTTTTCTTATTAATTGCATAAATATGCAAGCACACTAAAATTTACATAAAATTTTGATACTGTAACATACGACTTAATATTATAATAACTTTTAAACGAGTTAACGGATTTGGATTATTGAGGTACCAATCAATCCGTAGTTAACATTGGCATCATATAACATTAAATTTTTCTCTCATTAGGCACTAACGGGCCCACCAGCTCCAATCTAACAGCTGATACCTCGACAGGATTTTTTTACGGCACCAATCTGAAAACGCTATATTTTGTCAACCCGAATTTTGCCTGACATGTGTTATATATCAAAATTTGCGCAATGTCTTCACGCTTTAGAATAAATAATCAAAAATACAAACTTAAGGACTCAATTTTTTGCAAATTCACAAAAAGTAAAAAAAAAAAATTAACTATGTAATTTTTACATCAAGTAATAATCTTACAGAATTAGTTTAAACTTATATTAAAGCTATTTTGATAACCTTTCGAGTGATGTAAAAAAAATTTTCATAGGGTCTATGGTTTGGCCGCAGTTTTCTATTGAATTTTCAACTATTCTAGCTTTTTCCCGCCAAACTAGCGGTTTTTCAAAAAATTGTGGAACAAACCTTTCTTAGATTTCTGGAAGTAACACGCTCAAGAAAATTCATCCCGATATCTCAAAGATTGGTCCAGACAAACCAACACACAAGATTTTCATCTCAGGTCGATGACGTCATCAAAATTTTAAAATTCCATTATCTTTGGAATGGATAGTCCGATTTGGGTGAATGAAGTACCGTTCGACGCGTATTCAACTCTACAAACTATCTACATTTAAAAGTTGGGGCTTTATGCTCCAACCTAAGCTCCACATTAAAACGTGCAAAGTTTGACAAAGATATGCAAACGGCTATATCTCGAAAAATATCTGACAGATCGGAGATAATAGTATGTCATATTAAAACCACCGAAATTACCTTTCGAATGATATATAACACATTGCGATCGGTCCAGCCGATCTCTATATCCAATATTGCGTGTATATATAGCTAGTGGCCTGCAGCCCAGCAAACTTCACTACGTGTGAGTTTTTGGGGTCTGCTTTCGTCACTAGCGCGGACTGCCGTCCGCAGTGATAGCAACAATATAACAGATAGAAATCCCTATAAATCAGCTATTCAGAATGAAAGTGACATAGAAAAATACATAATTGAAATGAAAGACTTTTTATAGAAATGTCTGTATCCCAATCGAGTTTATTGCATGGATGGAATAATTCTATCAATAAATTCAATCCTAATGCTTTCGCAAGATATTTGGAATGAAGGGAATGGTATATATTTTCTAATATTGTCACGACTGAATCAAGATGCTCTTGAACACCTGTTTTACTTAATAAGAAGTAGAGGTGGTACCAATAATAATCCAATGCTTTTTGAATTTAACGCAATTATTTCGAAGATGTTGTCAATGAAAGTAATTACATCTAAAACGACAACTGGGAATTGCGAGCCAGATGAAGACATTCTTATGAATGTAATTGAAGAAGCCAAACAAGAACTGGCAGATGTTGATGTAAATGACCAAGAACAGGTGTATTACAATGATTTAAATATTACTTTTGAAACTCATGTGGATGATATGGAAATAACCGAGGCTGATGAAATACCTCCCTCTGCCATGAGTGTAGCGAGTGAGAATGCATTGCGATATTTTACGGGATTTGTGCTATACAAATCACAGCAGAAATTTAATTGTCTAACCTGCCAAAAACTTGTAAAAGACGAAATTGCGTTTTTTGAGCATTCTGAATTTTTTATATTTAATAAAAACTTTAAAAATATTAATAATAGCTTAAAACTAAAAGCCCCACAAGACGATTTTTTTAATCTGATAAAAATACATTATAATGTTTTTCATCAGTTTTTCCAAAAGTTCCCACATGGTCGAAATATAAAAGAAAATATTATTAATATATGTATTTCGGAAACCGAGAGCGACAAAAAATATAAAGAATGGTTTTCTGAAACCCATGAGTGCAGTGAGCATCGAAAACATATACTGAATTATTTTCTGCTAGTACTGCTTAGAAAAAATAGTATATGGCTCTCGGAAAAATTAAGTGGTGCATCTGATAAGCAGAAAAGTATAAGGAAAATAGAAATTTTAAAATCTTAATGGCAAATAAAGGGCCAACAGCAACAGAGTCAAAATAGCCTTGTCCGTCTGTCCGTCCATTTATGTAAGTAATGTATAGAGCGATAGGTAGATGTAGGTGGGGAACATGAAGATGATTAAGTGAAAATCAGTTAATCATCTCAAGTCGACTCGAAGGTCATTCTTTGATGACCCCATTGCTGTTGCAATGGCCTCCCCGTGGTGTTCCCTGGATACCGATTTAAATGTACACATTACATTTTATAATCGGAAACAAATTCGAGCGGCGACATAATAATGCTTTCACATATTCATATAAACCTTTACCAGCATAAATTTTAAAATGGTCATTTTTTAATAAGAAATATTAAAATAATAAATATTGTAAAAATTATAAAAGTTATTTAAAATAATATTAGTCAAATTAAATTAAAATAATGAAAATAATAAATTAAAAAAAGAGTCGACTCAACGGGATTTCGAACCCGTGAATCCGTACACGCCAACAACTCAACGGGCACAGCCAAAGCAACACTTGAGCTGCCGACGTCAAAACCGGCACATATACACACAACACCGCCTTCTGTGCTTCGCTTTCGTCGCCAGAATAGAAAAAATTGACAAACAAAGCATTGCCATTGCGGTGTTGCCGTGTTTCATGAACCACACGCACACAAGCAAACGTGACCATGTACATACTTGGACACACACACAGAATCCAAATGAGAGAGCGAGCGTCACAGACGTGCTCATCGTTCTGGTGTCTGTCCAAGACTGAAATCGTTTGCTGCGCTGAGCAGTGCGCTCTCGTTCTTTTGAGTGTCGATCGTTCGCTCTGGGGTTCCATGACTTCGGCTACTCGCGAACGGGGCTCTATAACTTCGGCTATTCTGGGGTTCTATGCTTGCTGCAAATTTTGTGCTCACGAAAATCGCTGTTTGACGCCTCTATGTATTGTATGCTTAGTGAGCGTTGTTTATCAGATGGTTGATGCAATGGATTTTCTCAAAATCGCTAAAGGCTTTTATCATATTGGACCCACGATCTGTAACAATGATGGGACTGTCCTCTTCAAGATTACATCCGAAGTCCTCTAATATGTCATCTATTTTTG
The DNA here is from genome assembly GCA_958299025.2 of Drosophila histrio. Taxonomy (NCBI): domain Eukaryota; kingdom Metazoa; phylum Arthropoda; class Insecta; order Diptera; family Drosophilidae; genus Drosophila; species Drosophila histrio. Next base: position 19,254,494 of record OY282582.1, on the reverse strand, counting down.
CCCGAATATTTATACCTAGGTATAGGAAATAGCATTAATATCTAATTGTACACTTGTAGACAAGAATAACAAACCTGTGCAGGACTTTTCTTTTATGGATTTCATGGCCATTAGACGTTCAACCAGAACTCCTTCCTTTATGTAGTGAACAGTACAGGACAAATACGAAGACTTCAAAAAATTATCTGTCCATATGTCACTTGTGATGGCATATCCAAAGGCTTTACATTTTTGAATTTCGGCTTTTATTGGGCCATAATGTGACTCATAAATCTTGGTTATGTTTCTCGAAACTGTGGTTGGATACGGTAATAATTTATCAACGTCGACATTGGCACCAAACTTTGCTCCAACATTGATTAAAAATGATGCAAACTTTTTAAAGCCGGAGTCGTCGATAATTTTGAATGGACGACAGTTCTTAGTGACCCATTCGGTCACAACAGCTACACCCTCCTGTTTAGTTGTTAAACTCACATCAATAGGGGCTTTGCAAAACTTAGTGGCATTCGCTAAATAACATTTGTGCTTCACTAGGTTTGATGTACTTCCTGCAAACTTAAAAACAGTAAAACACATCTTACAGGCTACAAGCTCAGCCAATTCCTCTCCATTTTCGTTTTTAATTTTTGAGAAAAATTGCCAGACTTCGCTTCGGCCTCTCTTTTCAATAAAGCTATACATTCCGCTTTGCAACAGCTCCTTTATATGATATGGACTTTTCTCCTTTGCACCCACTGTGCTTTTCAAAACCTATATATTTTAAGGATATTAAATTAAATCTGAAAAAAATCACACAGAAAACTCTTAAAGACAGGTCACAAATACACAGTTATTAATCTAAGCTAAAACATAACAAACAAAACAAGTTATAAGCCAAGAAACATATATTATATACATAAAAACAACAACAATAAAAACAACAACAATAAAATCAAAACATAAACAACATACAATCTCGTGCGCATTTTTTTCCCCGTCCATTTTTGCTGACCACGTGCTTCCCTTGACTCGAACGAAATGAAAGCACAATACTACAACTCGAGTAACTCGAGTGTCATCGGCTTTGCCAAACTGTTCATTTTGTTTTACGCTTTATTTATTCTCACTCATTTTACTGAGTGCCGTATGGAATGAGGCAACACGCACTCATGTTGATGCTCAATCGTGTCGTTGTGTGCATCGAACTCACTCAATTCAATTCAATTCGAGTCCATTCAATTTGGCGTATGTTGTGAGTGAAGCCATGCAGACCTCTAATGCACATTTCAAAGTGACCAAAACTCTCGGCTTAACTTTAATAAGCATCGACGCAACTTGTTGCAAATGAGGAGCAGCACCATTCCCAAACCTCCAAAGAAGGCTCGCAAAGTGATTGAGGCCTACAAAAATGCAACGGTTGTGGAAAATTATAGCTGAACAAAACATGCAAATGGAAGCTACGAGTTTTATAAGGGATCGTTCCAGTGTGAAGAAGTGTGTCTCCCACTACTCCCAGCTTCCGAGATAGAAGCAAGTTTTGAAAACGCAAGTTGCTGGTGAAAAGGATTTCGAATCATTTCTGAAATATTTTGAGCAGCAATAGATTAAGAAGCTAATGATTCTTATTATCATGCATTTCCCACATATATGTCTATATATATATATTTTTATACTATTTAAAAAACAGGAGGCCCAGAGAATATTTCGGTCTTTAAGTGGCGTTCTTGGCAAGCGATTAATGAAGCATTGGCATTTTTTTAAGTTTGTTGGCTACATGTTGACTTATGAGTACACCAAGTCAAGGGAGTTCGACTTATTAATAAAAAGTGGCGGTTCAACAGCTCCATCAAAAAAAACATAAATACAAGGTATTTTTTTATTTCTATAAGCTTTTTTCAAATTAAATATCATTACAAACTTATTAGCAACGTGCCGCAAAATTACTGCAAAAAGGGAGGATATCTACAGGCATATTCCTCAATCGGATGACATATCCGGACTCGAATATTTGCCAAGGATTTGAAAACTTTTTATCGTCGATAATTCAGTTCCGGAAAATGTAAATGGCGATGAAGAAGACACGCCAACATCTTCAATTAAAGTAACTGAGGCTATAATGAAGCTCATGCCATGTTGTGTGTGCATGGATGTACCCAGTGAGGTAACAATGTTCCCATGTGGACATTTAAAAATCTGTGTCGGATGCTGGGACATGTCAGTCGCGGAGTATACCGCCAAATTGTCGAAATTCATCTCAAACTTAAGCAACACTTTGGTTGAAGTTTTTTTTAAAACAAACATACACATATGTAAATAACTAATAAAACAGTATATTAATAGTGAATGGTGAAAAGTATATTCCAGTGATTGAATTTCCAGAAATTTAAATACGTTAGAAAATTAATATGTTTCGCTGTTTCTTAATTTTTGTTAAGTTTTTATATTTTTGGTTTTTATTATTCACGTTTAGCTGTTAAGAATTAACAAAACATAAGCATAAGTAAATGAAGATCTGACAATAATTGAATACATAACAAGCCGAACAGTCGGGACCCCGACCGTAATATACCCTGTGGGTTTACAGGAACCCGCTTAAATTCACTCCAGATGAAATTCTCTAGTAATTCGTTTTTTAATTTTTGTGGGCAAAGGGGGCGTGGCATCGTGATAAATTTTTCTGGACACATCAACCACAAAATATTCATCATGTGTGCCAAATCTCAAGTCTCCAGCTACAAAACTGCTTTTGTTATGAGGTTTTTGAGTGACAAAACTGCTTGCTTTATGAGGTTTTACTTAATTTGTGGGTGAAGGGGGCGTGGCATCGTGATACATTTTTCTGGACACATCAACCACAAAATATTCATCATGTGTGCCAAATCTCAAGTCTCCAGCTACAAAACTGCTTTTGTTATGAGGTTTTTGAGTGACAAAACTGCTTGCTTTATGAGGTTTTACTTAATTTGTGGGTGAAGGGGGCGTGGCATCGTGATACATTTTTCTGGACACATCAACCACAAAATATTCATCATGTGTGCCAAATCTCAAGTCTCCAGCTACAAAACTGCTTTTGTTATGAGATTTTTGAGTGACAAAACTGCTTGCTTTATGAGGTTTTACTTAATTTGTGGGTGAAGGGGGCATGGCATCGCGATACAATTTTCTGGACACATCGACCACAAAATATTCATCATGTGTCCCAAGTCTGAAGTCTCTAACTGTAATATTGCTCTTGTTATAAGCTTTTCCGAATTGTAGGCGAGGGGGGCGTGGCATCGTGATAATATTTTCTGGACATATTGACCACAAGATATTTATTATGTGTGCTAAATGTGAAGTCTTTAGCTGTTATATTGCTCTTGTTATGAGGGTTTAGAGCTACAAAACTGCTTGTTTCATACTTTTTTCTTGCTTAGTTTGTGGGCAAAGAGGGCGTGGCATCAAAAAAAAAGATAAACTTGATCTGCCTGCAAAAATTACCAGTGCTGGGACACCAAGTTCAAGCTTCTAGCTCTTACCATCTCTGAGATCCTTTCGTTCATACGGACGGACCGACAGACCGACAGACCGACGGACAGACGGACATGGCTATATCAACTCGGCTATTGATGCTGATCAAGAATATATATACTTTATGGGGTCGGCCATGCTTCCTTCTGCCCGTTACATATTTTTAACAAACTTAATATACCCCCACAGGGTATAAAAATACTTGTTTTTATAAATCTAATGTTTAGTTTTATATATATATTCCTCATAAACTGGGATGTTGATGCTGATCTGCTACGTTTTTTCTGACTGTTGCACACTATTGTACAAAATTTGTATAGCCCTGACTACATAATTATATTAAATTAATTATTATAAAAACAAGCCGATCAGTCGAGCGCTACTGCAGAAAACCCTGTTCCTGTTCAAACCCTGTACCTGCTCTAAGACAAGTATTTGTATTATAATGGGATTTAAATATATCGATGAAATCGAGTTTGCTTGCAGCGAATGTAGCCTTCGATAGTGTGGCAACACTGGACTGCGAATGTTGACGTGGAAATTATTGCTTGTCAAAGTACTATGATAACAAGCCGATCAGTCGAGTGGGCGCGACAGTAGGATACCCTGTGCAGGTCTTTAAGTAAAAGTATTTTGAGAACCAGAACAAACTAAATTATTGCTCTGCATATCTGGCAACACCACATGTTTCTCTCTGTCACACACAGCTGTTATTTTATTGCGCGCCAAACCATTTAATTTTGAAATTTAAGGAAATGTTTATATATATATATGGGTTTGGTAATGCAGAAAATGTTAATTATTTTAATACTATGATCAAAACGTGGATTTGTCAACCAGACGCTTTCGCAATCGCAAATACAAATTAATATAATAATATACATTATTCAGTTTATCAATGCTGGACAATTCTTAAGCTTTTATTTGACAGTGTTGGGCAACTGGACAATTTTATGAAAAAATGTAATTAAATCAAATTCCTTAATATCTCCTTTACTTGTGGGTCGATCGTTATGAAACTTGCAGCCAATTGATCAGCCTGAGTTATACTTACACTATATGTTAGGCTGAGTTATCTTAAAATTTGAGGCTATAACAGTTTCTTTCGATTTGCGTGGGCGAGGGGAGGAGATATCAAAAACTGAATATCAACTTGATATGCGTATTGATACTGATCAAGAATATATATACTTTATAGGGTCGCGGCAGCCTCATTGTGCCTATTACATACATTTGCACAAAATCATTATACCTTTTTTGCCCAATTTAAAAAAATAATTAATTTAATTTATGAATTATTTACGTTGTTTAATTTGAAAAACGCCGCAACTTCATTATTTTAAATGAAATATATTTTCGATCCAAAAATGAAATTAGCCCGCGCTGTCTAAATTCACTTCTCAAAATGAAATAAGGCTGTTGTCTAAAAATGAATTTTGACCGCCAATGAAAATACACCGCGGCCTTAATTCACGCGGCCTTATTTCCATCCACCGTTAGCGTAAACTGTCTTTTAGAGACGACCATGCTGCCTTGCAGGCAATTACTAAGAAGATTGGGTAGTTAACATTTTGTAATTTTTTTTATATTTTAACTCACCGTGTTGGTTCATTTGGAGTGCCACAGAATCCCGTGCACTGTTTAAAACAACAGCGTTCATTTGGTCACTATTAGTGATGTCCCATATGCACGGCTGCTCTTTAATTTTTTTTCCGAGGAAAAGGAAATTAAATTGCGCTTTTTTGTGTTTTACTCCATTTTCAGCTCGAAAAAATGTGCTTCATTTATTCCGTACGAAATGTCAGTTGCTCAATAGCATCAAACACGATCCACACGATAGCTGCATATCTTCAAGAATTATTTATATTTCGCTCGTGCTTTTGTTTCAGTGCTGCGTACCAAGAAAATAAATTCCGTACGGAAAATTCCATGCCTACTCTTTTTGTATGGAAAAAATAAAATTTCGGGATGCTGCATCCGAGGGTTGAGCACCTACATTGCACATAAAAAAAACCAATATCATTTTCTGTCGCAGGTGGACGCAGATTATATTGCGTTATATTAAATAACGAATTTGTGTGAATGTATGTAACAGGCAGAAGGAGTCATCTCCGACCCTATAAAGTATATATATTCTGAATCAGTATCAATAGCCGTGTCGATTGACACCTGTCCGTCTGTGCGTCCGTCCGTCTGTATGAACGCGTGGATCTCAGCAACTATTAGAGCTAGAGACTTCAAATTTGGAACGTAGGTTTTTGAATACCATACGCAGATCAAGTTTATTAAATTTTCGATATCTCACCCCCTCCCACGCAAATAGAAGAAAACGTCAAATTTCAAGATAATTCAGCCTAACATGACTGATAGTTGAAGTATAACTCACGATGAGTAATTTGCTGTAAGTTTCATCGCGATCGACTCATAAATAAGGCAGATATTAAGGAATTTGTTTTAATTCCATTTTTTGGCCAAAGCGAGAGAGCATATAAAAATTCCATTTGCGCAAACAAGAAAGCATTTTATTTAATCTGATGTTTTGCACTGTCGGCCGCTGTGTGGCGCATTGTGTCATGTGGCGCCATCCATCGGTCACACTCAGAACTATACATTGTAATGTTAATTAGTATTAGCGATTGCTTACAATCTTTGTTAAGATAACACAGCTTAAATTAACAGAATAGCCACGCTAAGCAATTTGCTGCAAGTTTCATAGCGATCGACCCAGAAATAAAGGAAATATTAAAGAATTTCTATTATTAACATTATTCCATAGTTGTTGGCAAGAGCGACAGAGCATTTGACAATCTTCTTTGCCCTATCGCTCGCCTTGTCTTTCCTTCGGGAATGTAAAATTTATATTAGAGACTCATGTTTGTTAAGATAACACAGCTTAAATTGACAGTAGAACAACGCTAAGAAAATTGATACAAGTTTCATAGCGATCGACCCATTAATAAAGCAGATATTAAGAAATTTCTTGTTTTGCCATTGCTTCACAGTGGTTGGCAAGAGCGAGAGCACATATATGACAATCTTCTTTGCACTATCTCTCGCCTTGTCTTCCTCCCGGGAATGTTAAAATAATTTTTGCGACTTTTTACACTCATCTTCGTTGAAATAACACAGCTTAAATTGACAATACGACAACGCTAAGCAATTTGCTGCAAGTTTCATAGCGATCGACCAATTAATAAAGGAGATATTAAGGAATTTGTTTTATTGCCATTATTTCATTATAATTGGCCAGTTGTCAAACACTGTCCTACAATAGTTTAAGAGTTGTCCAGCACTGACAAACTGAATAATTACTATTATTATATTAATTAATATTTGCGATTGCTAACACGTTTGGTTGACAATTCTACGTTTCTATCATAGTATTACAATAACTTAAATTTGTCCTTCTATAGGATATGAATGCAAAGGGGTAAAGGCAAAGCGAAATCTGGCAATGAAGTTGGCAATATACAAGAAGCATAATTTGCAATTTCTTCTTCAATCTGCAGCTTTTGCAGCACGTAAGACTGGAAGGGCTGATCTTGCGAGAAGGCTACAAATCCTAGCTATAAGACCAGAAAAAACTAAAAATTTAATATCATTATTGTTGCAACCAGTTGTTAAGCCTTAGCGCGCCTCGGCAGAGGAAGCAATAGCCCTAATATTAGATCAGAGTCTGACAAAAGAGCAATATAATGTAATAAGACATGATTTAAGAAGTCGAAACTTCGATATTTATCCATATTACAAAGATGTTGCAGAGAGTAAAAAGAAATGCAGACCAGAAAACATTAACATTTCGGAAACAGTTGTTAGAGTAAGCCCACAAGATATACTTTCCCACACCGCAGCAAGGCTGGTTGAATTGCAAAAAGATGTCATAGAAATTGTCATGAATAGGCAAAATACAGATTTTCTATGTGCAGAGTTAATTCTCAGTTCTGGTTTCAATGGAAGTACTGGTCAGGTTAATTATAATCAAGCTTATTCCAGAGCAAAGCCTATTAGAGCAGATTCATCCCTTTTTGTGACAACTGTAAACCCTCTCAGATTGATTGATCCATCTGAACATATCTTGTGGAACAATCGCACTCCACTATCGATCAGATTTTGCCGTCCATTGAAGCTTGAGTTCCTGCAGGAGACAAGTGAAGCCATTTTGAAAGAAAATACAGATCTTGAAATTGAGATAGTAAATATAAAATCTTGCAACATAACATTAAGTCTGTATCTGACAGTGATAGATGGCAAGGTCATAAACGTACTCACTAAAACCAAGTCCATTCAGACATGTCCAATTTGCGGGGCGTCCCCGAACGACATTCGCAATAACACCAACTTTAAGTGCGAAAAGTTTCTTCCAATTATGGAATAATTGAAATATAGAATAAGTCCTCTCCACAGTTGGATTAGAATGTTTGAATTCGTGCTGCATGCAGGATATAAGATAGGAGTTTAAAAAATGTAAGGTGTATGAATATAATGAAAAACGTCTAGTATACACAAGAAAAAAGATTATACAATCCGAAATCTGGAAGATGCTTGCCTTAAAGGTGTATGAAGCGAGACCAGGTGGATTCGGTTCCACAAACACGGGAAACACAGCTCAGCGTGCATTCCAAAACTATGAGATTTTTTCTAAAATAACTGGAGTTTGTGAAGAAGTAATCTTTAATCTAAGAACCATCCTAATATGTTTGTCATGCCAATTGCCTCTGACCTGGTCAAGTTCGATGCATTTTGCAATAGGACGGGCGTAATGATTGTTGAAAAGTATCCCTGGTTACCAATGACAGCAACGGTACACAAAATAATTGTTCACTCGAGGTCAATACTCGAAAACACTGTTCTACCAGTTGGATTCTTTGGAGAAGAAGCTGCAGAATCCCGAAATAAATCACTGCGGACGGCCGTCCGCGCTAGTGACGAAAGCAGACCCCAAAAACTCACACGTAGTGAAGTTTGCTGGGCTGCAGGCTACTAGCTATATATACACGCAATATTGGATATAGAGATCGGCTGGACCGATCGCAATGTGTTATATATCATTCGAAAGGTAATTTCGGTGGTTTTAATATGACATACTATTATCTCCGATCTGTCAGATATTTTTCGAGATATAGCCGTTTGCATATCTTTGTCAAACTTTGCACGTTTTAATGTGGAGCTTAGGTTGGAGCATAAAGCCCCAACTTTTAAATGTAGATAGTTTGTAGAGTTGAATACGCGTCGAACGGTACTTCATTCACCCAAATCGGACTATCCATTCCAAAGATAATGGAATTTTAAAATTTTGATGACGTCATCGACCTGAGATGAAAATCTTGTGTGTTGGTTTGTCTGGACCAATCTTTGAGATATCGGGATGAATTTTCTGGAGCGTGTTACTTCCAGAAATCTAAGAAAGGTTTGTTCCACAATTTTTTTGAAAAACCGCTAGTTTGGCGGGAAAAAGCTAGAATAGTTGAAAATTCAATAGAAAACTGCGGCCAAACCATAGACCCTATGAAAATTTTTTTTACATCACTCGAAAGGTTATCGAAATAGCTTTAATATAAGTTTAAACTAATTCTGTAAGATTATTACTTGATGTAAAAATTACATAGTTAATTTTTTTTTTTTACTTTTTGTGAATTTGCAAAAAATTGAGTCCTTAAGTTTGTATTTTTGATTATTTATTCTAAAGCGTGAAGACATTGCGCAAATTTTGATATATAACACATGTCAGGCAAAATTCGGGTTGACAAAATATAGCGTTTTCAGATTGGTGCCGTAAAAAAATCCTGTCGAGGTATCAGCTGTTAGATTGGAGCTGGTGGGCCCGTTAGTGCCTAATGAGAGAAAAATTTAATGTTATATGATGCCAATGTTAACTACGGATTGATTGGTACCTCAATAATCCAAATCCGTTAACTCGTTTAAAAGTTATTATAATATTAAGTCGTATGTTACAGTATCAAAATTTTATGTAAATTTTAGTGTGCTTGCATATTTATGCAATTAATAAGAAAACGGCGCCTACGATTTTGGTATATTTTCAATATATCATAGCTAATGAAATTATGCAACTTTTGGTATATAGGTCATATCTGGGATAATTCGTTTTGCCAAGATATTACATTTTTAATCTACACATATTTTCCTATGTGAGTTTTAAGAAAAACTGCAACGGTGAGACATGTAAGAACTATCGCGGCCTTATAAACATAATTGCAATTTAGAGCATTCAACGAATCAGCTTCGTTGGCTCAGTGGTTAGAGTATCTGACTCTCACGCGGACGTTCGCGGTTCGAATCCAGTTAGCGGCTTTAAGTTTATTTTGATTTTATAATATTTGTAGCAGTTAAAATTTTTTTTTTTTTATTTGAAATCGATTTATCATATCCCATATAATTCCTATTTGTAACTTTTTCATCTTAATAACAGAATGAACTAGAAGAACATGTAAGGATAATTACAGCTATGCAAACAAAGCTGCAATTTAGCAGGGACTTGGTAAATAGCTCGTTGGATTTTCCTTACTGTCAAAACAGCAGCGACGAGAGAAAAATGTAATGTCAATTACAGTTCTTTAAACAAAGTTGCAATTTAGGACGCGCCTGGCGGTAGGCTCGTTGGCTTAATGGTTGATGGGTTCGACCTACATGCGAGAGGTCCCGGGTTCGAACTCTGGGATATTCTGTCGTTTTGTTTATTTAAATTTTCACCATTTTAATTTGAATTTAATTTTTAAATTTGATTGGAAACTATTTATGCAAATATGTGAATAGTACTTATTTAAACATTAAGTCAAGCCACTCTGAGATGGGATGAAAAATCTTGTATTCTTGAAAATTTATGCAATTTATTAAAAATGGCGCCCATGCATTTTTATCAATTTTTAATATATGTATTACATCAATTGAAATTCAATATAATACAAACATTGAAATTCTACAAATGTTTGTACATGTATAACCTTTTCTCGGGAATAATTCTTTTAAATTCTCTTTAATTGGAATTCCAAAAATCTCTGATATCCCCCCAAAAAAAACCTCTACACGAGGTAAAAATCTAGTGACGAAAGCATATTCACGCCCTAAAATTACTGATATCAAATTTTGTGACGAACAATAATTATTATAATATATAAACTATTCTAATATAAAAATTAGTTTGGCATTCGGCACTGCGCAGAAAGGTTTTTTAATTACACAAATGCTGCAACTTTTTGCGCAATGTGCGGAATGCCAAACTATTTTTTATATTAGAATAGTTTATATATTAAAATTAATATTGTTCGTCACAAAATTTGATATCAGTAATTTTAGGCCGTGAATATGCTTTCGTCACTAGATTTTTACCTCGTGTAGAGGTTTTTTTTGGGGGGATTATATAAGTCCGATAGACTGCGCCATGCGAGAGAATGCAACGGAATAAAAAACTTTTCGGAAGTATTTCACGTATTTCCGTGCCATGGATTCTTCTCATCCAAAATTTTCATCATTTAGTTCAAATCTACGAATACAAAAACAGAAACGCATTGTCTGTCAATTGAAGTTATTCAATTGTTAACAAAGCATGATAGAATTTTAAGATTTTGGGATCTCAAAGATATAGAAGTTTTATCTTGATATTTGTTGACCAGAATGCCAGGGGATATATATAACTCATATCTGGTCAGTTCGGTCTTGATATTTTAGAAATCAGAAAGTTTTTACCAAAAAATTCGCAACAAACTTGACCTTTTCGGGGGCCACAGGAGTATTGTCACCAAATTTGGTGACCCTACCCTGCAGTTCTGGAGGTGGCGATTGACCATGCAGGAACTACTTACACCGCTAGTTCTTACATGGGTACTTACTTTGATAACCCTATGGTAATCGAACGGCGAACCACCCAGCTAACTTTTCGGCTAGTTCCTACATGTGTACTTACTTTGATAACCCTTAGTAATCGAACGTCGAACCACCGAGTACGAATGCGACAGAAAACGAAAACGAAACAAATCTGTGTATTACGCCAATGGGGCATAAGGGACAAAAAATAAAAACTTCGATTATGCTTTGTGTAGCTGTTTGTTTTTAAATTTACAAAAAATTGTGGTAGTTGTACCCTTTGCTTTCGTTTTCCTTACTGATCTTTTGCTATGTGTTAATGCAGCTGTGCATGTGTTTGTCGGTTTGTCACATTTTTAACATTACATTTGAAAAGACAACAGCGAACAGAACGTGTGTAAAAGTGCAAGTGAATTTATTGTACATATATTAAAATCTGTGATTATTGAGATAATTAACTAAAAGTTACGTATCAACTTAAGTGAAAATATGTATAGTGAAAGGCATTTACGAAGACTAAGGCAGCAGCAGAAAAAAAAAAATTCGATGGGACTGGGTCAGCTGAGGACCAACTGCGAAAACCCCTGCAGTTACAAAAGAAACGCCACTTTAAAAACAAAAGCGTGAATAAAACTAAAAACTCAGAAAATAATTAATAAAATAACTATTTCATTAAACTTAAAATTAATGGGTTTTAATTAATTGGCTTTTCAGTAGCTACATAAGTAGTACTTTTTGGGTACCCCTGTAGCTAGTTCTATTATGGGTACCCCAGTAACTAGTCCTTTCATGGGTACCCCTGTAACTAGTTCTATCACTAGTTACCGGTAAACGAAGTGGTGGCGATTGAACCTATTTGCGGACATTTCATACAAATAAAGAAATGAAGAAACGCATTGCTTAGGGTTAGTAAAGTAAGTAGGGGTGGTTGCCTAGTAAGTACTTATCTCACCAGCCACGAACTAGTGCCAAGTACTGGAGGGTAGCTTTTATAGTCTCTGAGATCTAGGTGTTTATACAGCAGGACAGCAGGACAGACGGGCATGGCTATATCGACTCGGCTGGTGATGCTGATCAAGAATATATGTACTTTATAGGGTCTGCCGGACTTCCTTCGACCTGTTACGCACATTTTGACAAACTTAATAGACCCTCTTTACTTTTTTAAAGTAAAGGGTCTAAAAAGGTCGGAAGACCCGTCTGCCTAATCATAGCCATAACTTTCTTCTTATCTGCTTCCCAGTGAGCAGGAGAAGAGCGAATTCCTTCGTCATGCCTTATTAAATTATCTATGTGATCCTCACAGAGGCCGTTTGCAGCCGAAATACCATGAGTGGCGCTGTGCTTGCGTAAACAAATAGAAGTATTATTCCTAATGTTAATCCATTCTAACTTCTTATAGTTTAGAGCAGGAGCAATAGCTATTATTTGCATGGCAATATTTTCAGCAGGAACATTTTCTAACAATGTATCCCGACATCCTGGGTTAATAACTTCCCTTTCTATTCTCCCCATTTAAATCGGCTTGAGCAGATCTTTTCAGCAATGCTGAAACTAAGTCCCTATCATCAGGTGATGCAACAAAAGGAACATCCGTATCACTTTCTGGAAACGAAGTCAGCCTCTGTTCGTTAACAGTGACCTGGTGTTTCCTATAAAGCTCTGTGCTCTGTAGAAACTGAAGTGCACCGAAAACTTTAGAAGGACGGATAGTTTCAGCAATAAAATTTTGGTTATATTCCAATTTTTGTTTCAAATGTATTTGAACAACTTCAGCTTAATTGAACGCCCTGGGAAGTGACGTTACAACGTTGGCTACTGGAATTGGAACATTGACCACTGCTGCTTCAATGGCATTTTGGCGACCATATCCGAGAGTTTTAGTTATCATGAAAGGAAGGCGAGGAGAAATACGTCTTTCTTCTAACGCCGGTAAGCCTTTCAAGCATTCAGGAAGCTCTGGTAAATCTAGGCCATTTCTTATGGAAGCTCTAGGTTTTCTGCCTAATTTAATGCTTCCACCGCAAGTTTTGCAAAAAATATATTTGTTGTTCAGTGAAGGGAATACAGATGAAAGATATAAAATATCTGAACTATCTTCTGCACTAAACTTGCTTTCAATTAACTGACGAGATATTTTCATCACTTGATGTGGAAACCACAAGCCTTTGCAGCAAATGCAAAACTGATGGGGTCCCTGTTTGACGATCTTATTAAAGGCGGCAATCATAAGATCTAAGCTATTAGTTCTCCCTTGAGATTCTCTATCTTCTGGAAGAATATTGGCACGCTCTATCCTATTTCGTGTCACATTTCTCCTATTTTCTATTACCCTATTTTGAGTATTGCTCCTATACTGACTAACTCTTTGTGCGACATTCCTATTGGCGTCAAGGACCCGCTGTCGTGCTGGTATTCGAGCACTACGCCTTGCCCCTGTATTATTTTGCTGTTCAAAAATCCGACGAATGCGGCTACCTCTAGCAATACTCCTTTGGGTTCTATCCCTCTTATTCTCTAAAATTTTCTGACTAACACGCCGAATTTGTCTCGTCCTCGTTCGTTTGCCTGATAAACTGGATTTTCTCGGGCAATCGATCGTTGAGAAGTGTTGACTGCTTGCTCCAGTTCTCTAATCGGAGTATCAGCTCGCTGAGTTGCATGCTCTGTCGTGATTCGTCCTTATTCGTTTGCCCAAAAGACTGGGTCTTGTCTTGCAACAGATCGTTGCAAAGTGTTAGCTTCTTGTTCGTTTGCCCGATAAACTGGATTTTGTCGGGCAATCGAGCGTTGAGAAGTATTAGCTGCTTGCTCCAACTCTCTAAGAGGAGAATCGCTTCGTAAGATGGCACGCTGAGCAGTATTATGACTTTGCTCAGTTGCCCTAAAAATCCTGCTACTTCTTCTAATACTGTGCCTTTCAAAGCATTTTTTTGCCTCTCTTGCTCAGAGTATTCTGAGTTAGACATATTTAAATTATTCCTATTTTGTGGTCTCCTAGACCTACTGGAAGCCGACATTCTTTTTTGCCTGGGCATTTTAATATTATAATATTAGAATTAAATTAATGCAATGCAATATAGAATATAGAAAATATGTAGAATTGAAAAAAGTAAGTAATATTAATATAATATAAATATAACAAAAAAATAATAATGGGTACAGGGTATACAAATAATATAAGAGGGGAAAAAAATATAAATAATAATAACTGTTGTTATTATAAATAAACAATAATAATAATAATAACTATTTCATTATTATATATACTTAATTTTAATAAGTAATACAAATTTTAATTAAATTTAAATCTTGCTGTTTTTTTTATCGATTTACTCGAATAACAGCTACAGGGAATTTATCGGCCAGGTTGATTGTCCAGTCGCTGGTGAATTTAACACAAACCGTTACCGATACCGATTTGCACGTACAATCCTTAAATTCCCGCGCGCTCTCTCTACATCAGTGGTCGGCACGCTCCGCGCACCGCGCATAGGGATATTCTCTGCCGCAGCGCTGCCTGCACACGTACAGTATAAAATTTCGCTGTTTCTGTTAAGTCGCTGTTATGGCGCTTTTAAGCTGAAATGTCACTGTTGAGGCGAAGCAAAATGAATCAGCTTCTGATCAGCCATTGTGATGCTACGCTGCACAATTTTGACAAATTATACATTATATACACAGAAAATTAAATGGTTGTTGGACTTTTTGAAAAAGTATTCATTTTTATACACATTATGACCAATATATAGCCGTTTTGATGCGAATCAATAATATAAAGGGCAAGAAACGGCACATGCTTGACGCCTGTTAAAATTCTGTTAATTCGCACACTAATGCAAGAAACATATGACTGTGTTGGTGCCGACCACTGCTCTACATACACATATTTGCACACATGTATAGGGAATTTGCAGAACAATCACTAACACAAATGCAACAAAAATATGCCGATAATTTCCCCGAAAAATATATGTAATTAAAACACAACTGAATTAATTAAATCGCAAATTATAATAACATAGATGCTATTAAATAATAACTTATTTTAATTATTTAAATAATAATGAATAAATCGAAGATCGTTATCGGAATCGCTCGAAATCGATGTTGCTTGTGTACAGAATTGCAACAAACTAAATTTTACTCTGCATGTAGTCTGGCAACACCACATGTTTCTCTCTCTCACACACAGCAGTTATCTTATTGCGCGCCAAACTATTTATTTTTGAAATTTAAGGAAATATTTATATATATGGGTTTTTGTAATGCAGACAAATTTAATTATTTTAATACTATGATAGAAACTTAGAATTGCCAACCATACGTGTAAGCAATCGCAAATATAAATTGATATAATCATAGTAACTATTTAGTTTATCAGTGCTGGACAACTCTTAAACTATTGTAGGACAGTGTTGGACAACTGGTCAGTTATTATGAAATTATGTCAATAAATGAAATTCCTTAATATCTCCTTTATTTGTGGGTCGATCGCTATGAAACTTGCAGCAAATTGCTTAGGGTTGTTATTCTGTTATTTTAAGCTGTGTTATCTTAACAAACATGCGTGTAAACAGTCGCAAACATTATTTTTAGATTCCCGAAAGAAAGTTAAGGCGAGCGATAGTGCAAAGACGATTGTCATATTATAAGTTTTCTAAAGTATTTAGTTTTGGCAATGCTATTAATTCCTTTCTAACTTGTAGGGCCTTGCGCCTTAAATTCCTCTTTGAAAATTCACTCATAATCACCGTTTGTATAATCGCAGTAAAAAAAACCACCGGTAATAACACTATATGAAGTGCAGTGTTGTAGGAGTTAGCCGGGAGTTGGAAGAGAAGAATGTTGGCTCTCCTGTTGCTAATATTTGGTACTGCCCACTGGCAATGACTTTCTACAACTGCTTGCCTCTGGAGCATGCCCTTGAATTGCCCCACCAGGAGTGCTTAGCATTAAAATCGCCGCCTGCTATAAACTTATTACCTACCGTGGCAAGTACAATCTCAAACTCCGATTTCGTCCATCGCTCTCTAGGAGGGAGATACAGCGCCACAGTTGCCGACCGATGTTTGCAGACTCACTCTTGCAATTTGTCTTTTGTCCGTCGAGATGGGTGGCAGGGGATTGTGACTTAGGTTGGAGCGCACCAAGACAGTTGCACCGCCCCTGCTGTTACCACTTGGGTAAAAGGCGTGGTAAGCGTGGAAAACTGGTATGTAGATGCGTTGACCTTCACGCATGTGTGTCTCTGTTGCTAACATCATGTCGATATTATGACTCTATACCTGCAGAGTTACAGTTAAGCTTAGTTAGTCGTCTAACAACTGATCGAAAGGCGTTTGAGTTAATTGTATATATCCGCGACACACCGAACTTGGAGGTGCGAATGCTGTAATTATTAGTACCAACACAAGTATTAAGCGCCTGTTCGAAGAAGTTTGGATTGTTGACATTTGGAGCACATATTTCTGGTGGCTTTGGTGGTGCTTTCGGTGATTGGGTGACTCCATTTGCGCCAGCAGGTGCATCATCCTCACCGTCAGAATCAGTTTCTGACAGGCCAATTTGCATAGCATTGTCGGCTTCTTCAGCCAGTGCTGCAAGACGATTGTTAGCCAGCCCAGCTGTAGATGGGGTCGATTTTGAGGTTTCTTATGACTCATTAATTGAGTCAGAGATCTGCAATTTTGTTTTGCGATTAGGTTGCGTTGATTTAGCAACTCCTTTACGCTTTTTACTGGCGGCAATGAACGGTGCTTGAAACGAGCATTTTCCTTTGTAAGCCTCATTATCAGGTAATGGGGTCGAGGAAATTACATTCTGTGATGTGGTGGTCAGCGCTGAAGAAAAGCTTATGCGTGGGCCGGCTGATGTCGCCACAGTGTACGTGGAAGTTGATGTCCAACTTGAGTGGGACATGGAAATTGTGCAGGTAACACTGGTGTAACTGCTAGTTGTTACCGATGAGTAAGAGTGGCTTTGACTTGGCAGTAAGGTTGATGGAGCAGACTCCTGCTTCCCCATGCTAGAGAGGATTTGGGCACGGATTGTTCCAGGGTTCGCACCAGCAACTTTTCTCGTCTCCTCCAGTTTACCTTGCCATTTAATTGGAAGCGACTGAGACGATGAGTTATCATCCATAATACAATTGTTATTATTTAAATTTAAATAATACAATTGTTATCAGCTTGTACAGATCAGGAGATCGATAAATTATTAAAAACAGTAACAACCTCTCGCTAGCGCAAGGCGGGGGGCAAACAATTTTCAATAGGTTTGGATTAGTCCTAGCCGAGACTTTAATCTTCGTATATAGAGCTTGTGTTGTGCTAAGCTTTTATCCAATACTTGAACCTGAGTATCAGTGGGCTTGAAGAACAGGTGTTTTGTAAGCACTTGCCAGCATGCGCCAGCCGGGCATCGGGATCCGAATTGGAGAAAAACTTCACTTTAGTCAATTAAACACTTCTTTGTTGTTAGCACTTTATAGTGACTTGTGGAGACACTAATCACTGATTTTGCCGCTGTTGTGGGCTTGTCTTTGATTTCTACCGGGTAAGCTTTAATTTCATGAGCTATCATCGGATCACCTTCGTCTCGTAGCTGTTCTGCACGACTCACCGATAAGGCACAAAAATCGGCCTCTGATACTTGCACGCAACGCAGACCCGAGGATTTTCGAAGCTCGTTTGGAGGAACTGATTGACCTGGATGTTGATATGCATACCGCGGAGAACCATTCGTCTCCTTCCTGATCGTGTTCTGCTATTCCTGGTACAGATCTACAACAGCATATTAAGTGAGGGCTATTTCCCCAACGCAAGGAAGGCAGCAAGTATCATTATGATCCTCAAACCAGGAAAAACACCAACTGAAGTGGACTCATACAGGCCTATTAGTCTTCTATCATCGCTAGGAAAAATCATGGATAGGCTGATGTTAAACAGGTTGCTGACCATCGATGAGGTTAAGAAAGCGATCCCAAAATTTCAATTTGGTTTTGGAGGCAGCATGGAACCCCCGAACAACTCGATAGGGTAGTTAACTTTGCACTAGAGGCCATGGAACATAGATAATATGCGGTCGCAGCGTTTCTTGACATTCAGCAAGCTTTTGACAGTCTCGTCAGTTAATTGAAAGCAAGTTTAGTGCAGAAGATAGTTCAGATATTTTATATCTTTCATCTGTATTCCCTTCACTGAACAACAAATATATTTTTTGCAAAACTTGCGGTGGAAGCATTAAATTAGGCAGAAAACCTAGAGCTTCCATAAGAAATGGCCTAGATTTACCAGAGCTTCCTGAATGCTTGAAAGGCTTACCGGCGTTAGAAGAAAGACGTATTTCTCCTCGCCTTCCTTTCATGATAACTAAAACTCTCGGATATGGTCGCCAAAATGCCATTGAAGCAGCAGTGGTCAATGTTCCAATTCCAGTAGCCAACGTTGTAACGTCACTTCCCAGGGCGTTCAATTAAGCTGAAGTTGTTCAAATACATTTGAAACAAAAATTGGAATATAACCAAAATTTTATTGCTGAAACTATCCGTCCTTCTAAAGTTTTCGGTGCACTTCAGTTTCTACAGAGCACAGAGCTTTATAGGAAACACCAGGTCACTGTTAACGAACAGAGGCCGACTTCGTTTCCAGAAAGTGATACGGATGTTCCTTTTGTTGCATCACCTGATGATAGGGACTTAGTTTCAGCATTGCTGAAAAGATCTGCTCAAGCCGATTTAAATGGGGAGAATAGAAAGGGAAGTTATTAACCCAGGATGTCGGGATACATTGTTAGAAAATGTTCCTGCTGAAAATATTGCCATGCAAAGAATAGTTATTGCTCCTGGAGAGGGCCAGCGTCCCTTGGATTTGATTGAAGACAGCGATTCCGAGGAGCTGGCCTTTCCAACTATATTTGCAGGCATTAAAAGAAAATGCCAAGAAAGTTTTACAACCATAGTTAGATCAGAGCTTAGGAATTATGATAGGAGAGGTTGTAGAACTGACAAATTATTTCTAAACTATAAGAAGCTAGAAATGATTAACATTCGGAATAATACTTCTATTAGCTTACGCAAGCACAGCGCCACTCATGGTATTTCGGCTGCAAACGCCCTCTGTGAGGATCACATAGATAATTTAATAAGGCATGATGAAAGCTATAGGGTTTTAAAAGGAATTCGCTCTTCTCCTGCTCACTGGGAAGCAGATAAGAAGAAAGTTATGGCTATGATTAGGCAGATGGGTCTTCCGACTTTTTTATAATATTTTCGGCAGCTGAGACTATTTGGACGAAGCTTTTAGTCTTGCTATTTAAAAATGTAGATAAGCAAATCATAACAGAAGAAGCTGCTTCAGTTATGACTTTTGATAACAAAGCTTGTCTTATCAGAGCTGATCCTGTATCATGTGTGAGGTATTTTGACTTTCGCTACAGGCAGGTTTTACAACTAATGAAGAATGACGGCGTGTTTTCGGTTCTCATAGAGTCATTAAATTTTACTGGCGAGTAGAGTTTCAGCAGAGAGGATCTCCACATATACATGGCATTTTGGCTGAAAGATGCCCCCAAGCTCGACTTAAACGATGAGTCTAGTATTCATCCGGTCATGTCCTTTATTGATCAGTTAATCACAACTGATATGAATTGCCGTGAGGTTCGTCCATTCTTGGACTATCAAACTCACAATCACACCCATTCTTGTAAGCGAGAATTTAGGGGAAAGAAAATATGTAAATTTGGTATTCCATACCCTCCTATGCCTCAAACTGAAATTTTGTTCCCATTTGGACAGGATGCTCTAAATGTGGAGGAGCACCGAGGTAATTTTGAAAAAATTCAGGCAGTATTAGAGTTTCCATTTGATGATGTATCTTTGGAACATTTCAAGGACTTTAATAACTTCCTGTCCTTCGATAAACTAAATTTATCATACGAGGACTAAATAAATGCACTGAGGTCGAGTTTAAAGAAACCCAAAATTTTCTTGAAAATATCTTTTGCTGCTATTAAACTAAACAGTTACAATAAACACAAATATGGATATTCAGTTTTTTCTAGATCCTTATGCTTGCTGCACCTATGTTGTTAATTATATTAACAAGCGAGGAATTTCTAAATTGCTGCGAGAAGCAGTTAGTGAAATTAGTCGTGGTAATGTAACAATTAAAAAAAAGTTACAACACATAGGGCACAAATTCATTTCTGGCACTGAAATTTCTGCCCAGGAAGCTGTTTATTGTTGTTTAGGTATGCATTTGTCCGGCAGCAGTAGTGTTACAGTATTTATAAACACTTTGCCGGAGAAACGGGTCAGAATGCTGAAATCAAGAGAACAGCTTCAGAACCTACCCGACGACTGTGGGAATATTTTCAAAATAGGACTTATAGATCATTATATTCAGCGTCCAGATGATCTTGAGATCTTATGCCCAGCCGATTTTGCTGTTTTTTATAATTTAAGCAAATGGAATAGTGGTACTCGCCAAAATCCAGATGACTCTGATGGTGAAAACGAAGAGCTTTGGGCTTCCGAATCGATAGTTTATGCTCTTCGCGATGGTAGTGGCTTTATTAAAAAGAGGCTTACACCATGCATCATTAGATATAGGAGATTTAATATTAATACTGATAGGAGTAACTATTTTAGGGAGTTATATATGCTTTATGCCCCTGGAGGGATGAGCATGTGGAATTAGTAACTAGGAATTGCGAGGAATTTTGAAGCCATAACTTAGAATTAATAGAAAGCAATCGTAGGAAATATAATGTATTGGATGATAGTGAGCTTGAGAATGCTCTGAATAGTGCAGTGCAGGAAGAAGACCAGGATAATGGAGAAAATCAGGCAGTTGAAGATAATGAATTTAGAGTTTTAGGGTTGCCTGAGATAGACTCTCAATTTAATGTTTTAAACGTCAATTGCGATGACAATAATGCAGATTTATTAGCTGACAATAAAACTCGCTTGATTAAGCTCCCACCCTTAGTTTCAGAGGAGAGCTTAGCTAATATTGTTAGATCCCTAAATTTAAAGCAGAAAACATATTTGACGCATGTCTTGCACAATGCCAAAAACACATCTGCATATCATGAATTTGTTGGCGTTAATTTGAGAGCTTTAAGTCATGATTTGGTTAACACGTTGAATTAAAGGTTAATAGACCTTAAACTAATTATCATTGATGAAATTTCAATGGTTAGTTCACTAATGTTTTCTTACTTGGATGCCCGTTTAAAGCAAATTTTCAAAAATACTTCTCCCTTTGGTGGTAATTCTATCATCGTCTTCGATGATTTAAGACAGTTAAGACCAGTAGGTGGTCGTTGGATTTTTGAATCCAATAACAATGATTCATATTTCGCCATTTTTGGTTCATCTCTGTGGGACCTATTTAAGTATTTTGAGCTCACAGAAATAATGCGACAACGGGATGACCAACTATTCACTTCTGCATTGAATAATATGTCATCAGGCTGTATGACTGCCGATGATATCCAACTCATCCGGTCACGAATATGTCAACCATCGGAAGTTCCCGATGATGCAATCTATCTCTTTACTAGCAATAACGAGGTGGATAATTTCAATACAGCCAAACTTAATTTTGAGTGAGGCACAAAGAAATAATATTTTAGTAGCTGTTAGGAGTTTTAAGTCATCCGAAACTCGGGGACGATGTGTGTCTCTTCTCTTAAAAACCACTGCCAAACATATGATGACGGTCAATGTATATACAAGGGAAAGATTAGTTAATGGAGCATCAGGAATATTGAAGCAAATAGATTTTGGTACATCCAACACTCCAAAAACATTATGAAATACATTTTCTGAGGAAACCTTAGGTGAAATTGCTCTCTCAAAATGTACACACATTTCTGAACCATTGTGGACCCCTATTCAGAAAATAGTAAGAAGTTTTCAAATTAAGAGCAATGAGCAAGTTTCCATTGACCGTAGGCAGTTTCCAGTTGTACCTGCAGAAGGTATAACTGTTCATAACTTTTTTGAAAAACCGCTAGTTTGACGGAAAAAAAGCTAGAATAGTTAAAAATTCATTGAAAACTGCGGCCAAACCATATACCCTATGAAAATTTTTTTTACATAACTCGTAAGGTTATCAAAATAGCTTTAATACAAGTCTAAACTAACTCTGTAAGATTATTACATGATTAATTTTTTTTTTTTGAATTTGCAAAAAATTTAGTGCTTAAGTTTGTATTTTTAATTATTTATTCTTAAGCGTGTAGACATTGCGCAAATTTTGACATGTAGCACTTGTTAGGCAAAATTCGGGTTGACAAAATATAGCGTTTTCAGTTTGGAGCCGTAAAAATATTCTGTCGAGATATTGACTGTTAGATTGGAGCTGGTGGGGCCGTTAGTACCTAATGTGAACAAAATTTAATGTTAAATGATGCCAATGTCAACTACGGATCGATTGGTACCTCAATAATACAAATCTGATAACTCATTTAAAAGTTATTATAATATTAAGTCGTATGTTACAGTATAAAAATTTTATGTAAATTTTAGTGTTCTTTCATATTTATGCAATTAATAAGAAAACGGCGCCTACGATTTTGATATATTTTTAATATATTATAGATATTGAAATTATGCAACTTTTGGTATATAGGTCATATCTGGGATAATTCGTTTTGGCAAGATATTACATTTTTAATCTACACATATTTTCCTTTATGAGTTTTAAGAAAAACAGCAACGGTGAGAAATGTAACAATTATCACGGCCTTGTATACATAATTGCAATTTAGAGCTTTCTACGAAGGAGCGTCATTGGCTCAGTGGTAAGAGTGTCTGACTCTTATGGGGAGGGTCGGAGGCTCAAATGAAGTGAACAGCTTCAAGTTTTTTTAATTTTATAATATTTGTAGCAATTTACACTTTTTTTATTTAATTGCAATAGATTTATCACATATCCGATATAATTTAAATTTGTTTATTTTTAAATTTGACTGGAAACTATGTTTGTAAATATTTGAATAGCAGTTATTTAAATATTAAGTCTAATGCGCTCTACCCAAAATTAGATGAAAAATTTTGTGTTCTTGCAATTTTATGCAATTAATTAAAAATTGCGCCTATGCATTTGTATCAATTTTTAAAATATGTTTTACATCAATTAAAATCCAATATATTACAGACATTGAAATTCTACAAATGTTTTTACACATATAACCTTATGTCGGGGATAATTCATTTCTGCAAACTGTCCATGGGAGTTTAATGATTTGGGGCTCCGAATTTAAGAAGGATCAAAATTAGCCAACTGACTAAGAATTTGAATTTAAAAAACTTCTGATATCCCCCCAAAAAAAACCTCTACACGAGGTAAAAGTCTAGTGACGAAAGAATATTCACGCCCCAAAATTACTGATATCAAATTTTGTGACTGTTAACGTAGCTGTGGAAGAAGAATGATTCCGTACAATTAAATACACCGATACGTGCGATTAAGACAAACGTTTATTCAAGAAAAAGAACATAAGACCACATCATTAGCAATGTGCAGACTTCTATGATAGTGATGTGCAACATATTTATGAGTCGGAACAAATGAACTTGCAAACTTCAACACTTCTTCTCAAGTTTAATTGTTCCTTACAATGTTTCTTGACTTAAACCTAACATCTTTTCAAAATTAATATGTCTTTCTGTAAATTCCTTGTAAATATGTCTGCAATATTATCATTAGTAGAAACATAATTAATTGAAATTTCATTATTTGCGACGACTTCTCTGATGTGGTGATATTTTATGTCGATATGTTTTGTGCGCTTGTGATGAACTGGATTTAAAGCGATTTGCTGCGCACTCAAATTGTCACCGTTGATTTGGATTGGCTTGGACGGGGGATGAAAGCCTATTTCTTCAAGAAGCCGACGTAAGAATGATGTAATGGGCCATTGTCATGTATATTAAAACATTCCTTCAACTTTACTTTGATATCATACAGATCACACTTGTTAAGACAGGCAATGATGATATCGTCTACATATACCGCAATCAGGCTATAAGAGTTGTTTGATATCTTCATATAAAGACACGGCTCATTTCTTGCTGCCTTGAATCCCATTTGCTTTAGTGTTATATTCAAAGTAGTGTTCCATTCTCTGCCCGACTGCTTTAATCCATAGAGCGCTTTAGCCAATTTCAAGACGCGATTGGGATGTCTGCTGCTTACAAAATGCTCAGGCTGTTTCATGAAAATGCCTTCTTTTAGCTCACTATTTAAATATGCATTTGAAACGTCTACTTGTAGTTCTTTCTCAACAGCCACTGCTAGAAATACTCTGATATTCTCATAACGTATTCGTTATAATTTACGCCTAGCTGCTGACTACAACCCTTTGCAACAAGTCTTGACTTGAAATTCTCAATGTTTCCTTGTTCATCTCTCTTGATCCGAAAAACCCACATGGAGCTAATAACCTTTGTGTCAGGTGGCAGATCGACTAACGAACAAGTCTTATTTTTTGTAAGTGCTTCAAATTCCCGCTCCATTGATGACTCCCACTCAAACGAATGTTTGCCAGTTAATGCTTCTTTTACGTTCTTGGGCGTTTCAATGTCAGTAAATGCGACCATACTGTTTGGCACGTTAATCTGCTTTCGTGGTCTTCCTGCTTGACCTGTTCGGATTATTCTTGGCCTACCTGGAGCACGGCGAATACCTTCTGCAGTCTCTTCGATTGAACTCCTGACTTCAATGCTTTCTTCTGCCTCAAGGTTCTCAACTTCTAGCTTTGACTGTATGCGAGTACCCGACAAAAACGTATTCTTTTCCTTTTGCACAAAATTTCTTGTATTGCAGCTTATTGAGAGCAAAAACAGGAGATCCAAAAACACGTAGATGTTTTACAGTTGGCTTACGACCACTCCAGAGCTCGAAAGGAGTTACGTTCCCTTGTGAGCCTTGCGACGGACACCTGTTTCGAAGGTATGCAGCAGTTGAAACAGCTTCGGCCCATAGAGACTCTTCTATGCTTGCATGCACCAACATGCTGCGCGCCATTTTTACCAGACACCTATTGGCTCTTTCAGCCACGCCGTTCTGCAGGGGTGTATTTGGCACCGTTAATTGTCTGTTTATTCCACATTCATTTAAAAAATTATCAAATTGCTTATTTATATACTCCCTACCATTGTCACTGCGCAGGGCCTTAATTTTCTTTTGTGTTTGACACGCTGCCATATTTTTAAACAATTTAAATTTTTCAAGTGCTTGGACTTTAGATTTCATGAAGTACACAAAAACTCTCTTTGATTTGTCATCTATAAATGTTCTAAAGTATTTTGCACCGCTCACCGACGCGTCGGTCGCGTCCTCGCGACGTAACATTTATAGGACCACACACATCCGTATGTATAAGATCTAGTAAATCATTGGCATTGTTTTTGGCATTTTTCGGCAAAGGTGTCGCACAAATTTTCGATTTATTACATGTGTTGCAATTTATACTACTGGATACACTCTTTAAGTTAATACCGTACACATTCTCATTTTCTGCCAATTCATTTAGGCTTCGGTAATTTAAATGACCATAACGATTATGCCAAACAATTGCCTTCTCTTTCATTGAAAAAAGTTTATTTGCATTTAAATCGGTAAACAAAAATAAATTGTCACTCATTACAGCTGTTAATAACACGGAAACGAATTTCGTTTTTACTGTAGCAAAATTTTTACCGAATGCTATTGAATGTCCAAATTTCATAGCTTTGCTTACAGAGTAAAAATTTATTTGCAGGGACGGCACATATAAAACATCGCGCAACTCAATTTTTCCTTCGTGAGTGTTTAATAAAACCGTTCCCGCTTCCGGCGATTCGATAAATTTGCTTGCTGCCAACATTATCTTGTCTTTCTTAGGCACGAATGACACGAACACTTTAAGCGAGTCAAATGGCGGCAGCGCGTCCCTAGTTTCGATCGCAATTACAAAACTTTCATAGTCCGCACCCAAACTTGATAGCAATATAATAGCTTTCAATTCTTCACTAAGTTCGATGCTCACCTCTGTTAGTTTATCCACAATTTCGACAAACGAATTGATATATTGCGTCATGCTGCATTCTGGCATCAATTTTAAGCTTAACAGTTTTTTGTACAAAGACACTTTGCGAAGCGGACCAGTAGACACTAAATATCACGTAGTTTTTCCCATGCTTCTTTTGAACTCTTTGCGGACTTTACATAATTTAGTTGAGACACTTGGACATTTAGTATTATAAGCGCCAATGCTTTTTCATCTGCTAAATTCCATTTCGCTGCTGCTTCGCTTGTTGAAGTTTCTCTCACACCATTGCTGCTTACATAAATCCACAGTTCCTGATGTACTAGTACATTGCGCATTTGTACACACCATACATCGTAATTACTTTCACTTAACTTTTCCATATTTTACAGACTCATTTTATCTATTTTGTGAGTCTGGGCCCATAACCAATGTTAACGTAGCTGTGGAAGAAGAAGGATTCCGTACAATTAAATACACCGATACGTGCGATTAAGACGAACGATTATTCAGGAATTACAACAAAAGACCCCATCATTAGCCATGTACAGACTTCTATGATAGTGATGTGCAATATATTTATGAGTCGGAACAAATGAACTTGCAAACTTCAACATATGTAATACAGATATAAGGTTAGTAAAGTTATTGCTTTGACAAAATACAAAAATCACATAATTAATATAAAGAAAAATTTAACTATTTTGGTGTTTTTATTGTTCTTATTTTAATCAGTTTGATCATGATTCTTAAACAGGTTTAATGAAATAATTTATAAGATTCACTGAGTTAAACTATTTATAAAATTGGAAAAAAAAAACAAGCCGATCAGTCGAGCGGGCGCGACAGTAGGATAGCCTGTGCAGGTCTTCAAAGAAAAGTTTTTTTTTATTATAATGGGATTGAAATATATCGCTTGAAGTCGATTTTGCTTGCATCGAGAGTAGGTTGCTTGTGATAGTCTGGCAACACTGGACTACGGCTGTTGATTGTTTATGTTTAGCGCCACAGCAGACGAAAGGCAAATCAAACATACATGAATAAACGCGTCTTTTCGTTCGTTATATCGTCGGCGCGGCGCAGCGACTGCGCTGCTACTGCGCTGCAACGCATCTGCTGCGCTGCATAAATTTCTTACTTGAATAACTTCAATATCCGATCGTACTGAAATTTGTTGCACACATTTAGAGTAGGACAGTTATTATGTGTGCCAAATCTCAAGTCTCTAGCTATAAAACTGCTCTTGTTATCAGCTTTTCCGAGTTATGCGATGAAATTTTCGGGATACATTAAGCCCAAGCTCTTTATCATGTGTGCCAAATCTCAAGTCTCTAGCTTAGACATTGCTTATGTTATGGTGATTTTTCTAATTTTAAAACCAACGGGACTTGATATCGAAAATTAAAAATAAACTTGATCTGCGTATGGTATTTAGGAACCTACATTCCAAATTTGAAGTCTCTAGCTCTTATAGTTGCTGAGATCCACGCGTTCATACAGACGGACAGACAGACAGACAGAAAATATCGTCTGTTAAACATTGCATACGTAGCATGCCGTACGATTCATGATACAATAACAGAAGGTAGTCTCGTCGGCTGTCTAAATGTTCGGGTTTCTAGTCAGTACGTGTTCGTATTTCGAAGAGAAAGGTTGTCTGCGGACGAAATTTTTCAGACATTAACCCTTATGCAAAATGACATTTTGCAATGTGTGCCGCAGACACGTTGATGGCGTGAAGTTTATTAAGGCACCAAAATGCTTAGGAAAAAGAGCGTTGTGGGAGGAATCGCTGGGATGTAAACTTGGCGATTATTCCAAAATTTGCGAAACGCATTTTAGATCTGCTCAGTGGAAGTTGACACCACAAAGAGGTCAGACTTTTAAAAAAAAGGCGACTGAACGAAGATGCTGTTCCACAGACAGAGACTAACCTCAATATTACAAAATTGGGTTACGCCGATTTAAGCACACAAACAGAGTAAGTTGAACATATAGTAATAAGTAAATACTGACAGGGAAACATTAATGTATTTTTATTGAAGGGACAATATAATACGGTCAACAATGCTTGTCGAGATCAAAAGCCTTAGGAAAAAGATTCGTGAGATGGAGAAAGAAAATTGTTCTTTATGCCAGCAGCTGGAGGAATATAAGGAGATGGAAATGTCTCTAGTTCAAATTTTTACGGAGACTCAAATAAAAATATTAAAGAGTGCAGGAACGCGAACAACATTTAATTCCACAGACATTTCTGCTGCGATTTGTCTTCACACAGCGGGGCCTTGTGCATATAACCATCTATACAAATAAGGATACCCCTTGCCGAGTCGAGCCACGTTATATAGATGGTTGGCAGAAGTTCCAATTAAAACGGGAACCCTGGACGTTGTGATTGACCTCATGGACAACGAAGAAATGCTTGAAGTGGATAAGCTATGCGTTTTGTCGTTCGATGAGATGAAGATTACAGCTAGTTTCGAGTATGATAGCTCAGCGGATGTCGTTTACAAACCAAGTAATTACGTCCAATTGGCCATAGTTCGTGGGCTGAAAAAATCTACTTTGATTTCGATACACAAATGAACGAAGAAATTTTAAACGACATTATAAAGAAGCTACACAAAAGGGGTTATCCCGTAGTAGCTATTGTCTCAGACTTAGGCTCTGGAAATCAGAAGTTATGGAGACAGCTTGGCATATCCGAGAGTAAGTTTTAAATAACACTTCATTAATATAAGTAAAAAAATTTAATTAATTCTTGTTTTAGCAAAAACATGGTTTAGCCATCCAGCTGATAATAAGCTAAAAATATATGTTTTTCGGATATTTTTTTCGGATATTTGAATAATAAAGTTGGTCCGTAACCACTATATTGACAGTGGATTAGTCATCGACGGCAAAAAATTGACGAAGACCACAGTTCAACAGACAATTAGCCACTGCGCAAAGTCTGATGTGTCCATAATGTTTAAAATTACGGAAAATCACATCCATGTAGGCTCGCACGGTAAACAAAAGGTAAAATTGGCAACTCAATTGTTTTCCAACACAGCAGCGAGTTCCATTAGGCGATGCTACGAGCTGGAATATGAAGTGGAAAACGCATGCGAAACCGCGGAACTTTTTAAAGTTCTCAATGATTGGTTCGACGTTTTTAACTCAAAATTTTCAACATCCAACTCTATCGAAACGACACAGCCATATGGAAAACAAATTGAAGTCCAACGAGCCGTTTTGACTAAAATGACCGATATTATGGGCAAGAATATAGTTGGCAAAGCACGTAGGCTGCCCTTTCAAAAAGGAATTTTGGTCAATAACACGGTGTGACAGTCAAAAAACTTCTGGGATGCGACATAGTGTAGGTTGTAGATATAGTTAAATGTAACATTGTGGCATACCACAAATTTTTCGTGCACGTCAAAATTTGGAATAACGGTTAAAAATCCGTATTTGCGAGGTTGTTGAAGTTAAAAAATCATATGTCTTAAACTATGCATCGTACAATAGCATGTGATACGTCGTTGGAAGAAAAAAAGTAGCACCTTTCCAACGGTGTATTACATTGCAATCTCGGATAAAAATTAAGGAGGCTACATGTAAAAATATAATGATTTCTTAAGTTTTTTGCGACTTCGCTTTATTTTGAACAAAAATTAATAAGTCAAATTTGTATAAAACTATTTAAGTTCGGTACGCAATTTTAAAAAACATTTAATTTTGCGACTTTTGAACTTTAGTTTTTAAAAATGGAGTAATATTTAATTGAGTTATTTTATTTTAAAGGAAAAAAGTCATTGACATATGGGCACATTTTCTATGCAATAACAGAAAAGCCGATTATGTGGCAGTTGTAAACAATTTTTAAAGGCTTACAGTGACCATACATTTTCAACGTATTGCGGAAATTTCCTTTTCGAAAATCAATAATTATATTATTGAGCGATTTTAGAAAATAAACTCGCGTTTTACTCGTAAATAATTGTTCTTTTTAAATAAAATAACAAGTTTACGTCGTTTCTAATAAAATAGTGTTCAAAATCATAACCAAAGTCTAAAAATTTAAAAAAAAATACACAAAACAAAGTGTAAATAGCAAATACTCCAATAAAGGAAATTAAACCTTTTAAGACATGTATGGCACGTTTAAAGACCTAAGTTTCTTCTTTCCAAAACTGGTAAAATTAAAATCAGTGGATATTTGACGAAGCTATGGGCGTAAAAGTCACCGTATGTGCAAAAAAAGTTTTTTTTACCGTTATTCAAAATTTCGATGTGATCCAAAAAATTCTAGTATGCCACAAAATTCTATTTAACTTTACCTAAAACATACGCTATGTCTCGTTCCAGAAGTTTTGTTTTAATTTTTTTTTGTCACAGTGTGTAATTCATCACTTGATGGTCTCCTAGCATATTTGTCTAAAATGTATGGAATGGACTATATACTAACGAGCCGTCTAAACCAAGACACTTTGGAGAACTTTTTTGGCGCCATGCGGGCGAGAGGCGGACAATATGACCATCCAACTGCACTACAGTTTAAGTATAGGTTAAGAAAATATATTACAGGTATGACTAAATTAAAAAAAAAACTAATAACTGATTTTAACAACACTAATTGTCAAATGTTTAGCTCTATGATTTAGCAATGTTTTTATCGTGATTGTTTTAGGTTTGTTCTATGTTCTGTCTTATGTGTTTTATGTTTTCCTTTAATTAAACAGCCTTACAAAAAGAAAAAAAATTTCGTAACTCGGTATAAGGCCCATCATCCGGTAATTTTTTTCTTTTCGTATGGTTGTGTTTTTATAATTAACTGATATTTTTAATTTCTTAATCAGCCAAGAATACTGAATTGTTGTCAGGCAATGGTAACGTAGAGGAAGATAACACGGATAAATGGCTGAACATAGATTTTTCGAAAATACTAGACGAGAATGACAAAGAAAACGAGCCTGGTGATTTGGTTATAGGCATAGAAGAAGAAGCGAACTTGGAAGAAAAGGTTCTGGACGAATTAACAGTGGATGCGGTGGAGTACATAGCGGGCTATGTAATAAAAAAATTTCACCTTAATGAGTTGGCTGAAAATGGGACATTCACTTATGTGGATGAAGTGTCTCATGAAGGGCTCATGAAACCGTCTGCCCATTTCGTGGACAAAATAAAACAATTAGAGCACATATTTTTACATTATGCTAGCGAAAGTTTTAAAATAACAAAACATTTAAAACAAACTTTTATAATCGCTGCCGAGGCTGTTAACATTAGTTTAGAAATAAAAAAGTTTTATTTTAAAATTAGAATATATTTTAGAATTTAGAATCTTAACAAAAGATTGTCTAATCAAAAGCAAAAACAGCGCCTAATTTCAAATTCAAAATTATTAAAAATTAAATTATGAAAAAAATAAATAAAACATCTTTTATTATTAAAGGCAAAATAAGACCCCTTGAACTATCTAAGGGTTAATCCACACATTCTACTGGCGGGTCGCTCGCACTTGCTAAGCAGATCCCCTTTCACTCGCACTCATTGTTATGATTGTAGAGGTACCAGATTTTGCCGACGAGACTACCTTCTGTTATTGTATCATGGTACGATTCAATAGTGGAAGGGGCTCGTATATTTACTTTTATATATTTGAACAACTATATTTGTCGGGATTAAGTGTGACGTTATTATTGTACAAATAGTGAATTTTCTGTGTGATCGATTTGTGTTTATAATATTTGGTAAGTATTTAAGGTGGAACAGTTGAAAACAACGTATAACAACATTTTTAATTTAGGTTAAAATGTCACAGTCAATTTTCGAGAGTGAATGCGATTTTTCAGCAGATGACGTATTGGAGGATCCCAATTTTGAGCCATCCACTAGCAAATGGAAAGGATCTTAATAATAGGGGGAGAGTCCTAGCCGCCTCTAAAAAAAATATGTTCGCATTCAATTAATCTATAAAAACGATTTTTATTTGGAAGTGAAAATGGTTTGAGCAACTTATTTTTGAACTTATAAGTATTTACTATAATTATCTATGATTATATAATTATATTAAATATATAAAAATATATATTTAATTATTTCATTTTTAGATTTCAGATAGGACAACGAGTGCTAAGTGTGCTGTATGTCACCGTCTGATAAAAGGACGCGTTGGAGTGACTTCCAATTTTATAACCCATTTGCAACTCAAACATAGCGAACTTTTTATGAAATATAAAAATATGAAGACAGGCACCCCTTCTTGCGCAAATGCGCAAACGGAGTTCAATGACAAGCTATTGCACGCAATAATTGACTGTGCATTGCCTGTTTCAATCATTGAGAAGACATCCTTTATTGACCTTTTTGAGCATAACGGCTTAAGGTGATGAGTAGGCAAACAGCTGTAGTCAAATTGGGAGATAAATATGACCATATGCTAGGAAACATTAAAGCAAATATTTCCTCTGCAAAGTACTTTTGTACCACGGCTGATATCTGGTCAGGAAACCGCCGAAGCTTTCTAGGTTATACATATCATTGGCTAACAAGTAACTTTGAACGAAAATCAGTTGCACTAGCATGCAGAAGAATGTTTGGAGTACATTCCTCTGAAAAAGTTGCGCAGTTGATTGCAGAAATTAACAGCGACTTCGGACTAAAAAGCTCAAACATTATCATGACTGTAACAGACAACGGCTCAAATTTTGTAAAGGCATTTAAGGATTACGGATTAGAAAATGACAATCAAGCTTTTGAAAATGATGATATTGACGATCTGCCAGTTTTTGACAATGAAAAGTGGTTGCCCACACATCAGAGGTGTTGCAGCCATACTTTAAATTTGCTCGCATCAACTGACTTTGACAAAGTTTTAAAAACGGATAAGCCACTGTATATCCAGCATAAGATTGTAATATGGGGTTGTATTATGTTTTAAAGGTTAATTTTAATATTTCTTTCATGATTATATTTTAGGCAATAGATAAGTGCAACAGCATTTGGAAAAAGTGCAAATGGCCAAAATCTTCAGAAGTAATTGTAGAGCACTTGGGATCATTATTGCTTTTGCCCGTCGTTACGCGTTGGAATTCGCTATACGACGCAGCTTGCTACATTTTGGTCAAGGAGATTTCCAATATCTAAACCAGTTTGTCTTGGTGATGGAACCAATTGCTAAGGCCCTGGATTTCCTTTAAGGATAAAAGACCCTGAATTATGGTGAAACTCTAATTCTCCACAATTTTTACTTTTAAACTATATTTACAACATTTCATTCAATATAGGATATTTAATTCCAACTCTGATAACTTTGAGCAATAGACTGCAGAAATGTTCAAAACACGAGGAACTGCAAGCAATGTCTTCTATTGTTTTGAAGATTGAGCAGAAATTACGCCATAGATTCCAAGACTATTTCTTGTTGACTCCAAATGCGAATATAGCAGTTGCAGCTACAGTGCTAACTCCAAGTATAAAATTAAAATGTATTAAGGTTTTGGAGAAAATAAACCCAAAGTGCACTGAGGGATATATACGCAACATAGTTTTGGACGCAATTTGCAATTTTTATTCAAAGAACTTGAGTGCATTTAATGCTGACAATGAAACTTCAAGTAATAGTTTTCCAGATATCACTCAACATTTTGATTTTGATATTGATGATGAGTAAATTTGTCTGTTTTTTTTTTTTTAATTTGTTGATTTTAAAGATTTATCATTTTGCAGATGATGAAGATTATCCCTTTTCACCAAATGAAAAAAAAAAATGACCAACGTTCATTAATTTTCCATCAGCTCTTTTGCTATTTGCATGAAAATGTAAATACTGAATACTAAAGTTAGTTTTAATGAAAGCGAATTGCAAGTACAGTTTGTAAATATGTATTATATGTAAAAGTATTATGTTAAAAAATCAAAACTGCGAATGCAGTAAAAATATAAACACCATGAAGAAAGGTTTTGCATGTAAGTGCGTGGATGGCTACATGGTTATTGAAAATTATTTGTTTTTTCCTTAAATAATCTAAAATATTCTTAATAAAATCAAAATAATTCAAAATAATCGAAAATAATCTAAACAAGCGGAACTGTCGGGACCCCGACCGTAATATACCCTGTGGGTCTACAGGAACCCGCTCAAATTCACTCTAGATAAAATTCTCTAGTAATTCTTTATTTTTTAATTTGTGGGCGAAGGGGGCGTGGCATCGTGATAAAATTTTCTGGACAAATCGACCTCAAGATACTCATCATGTGTGCTAAATCTCAAGTCTCTAGCTACAAAACTGTTTTTGTTATGATGTTTTTGAGCTACAAAACTGCTTGCTTTATGAGCTTTTACTTAATTTGAGGGCGAAGGGGGCGTGGCATCGCGATTAAATTTTCTGGACACATTGACCCTAAGATTCTTATCATATGTGCCAAATCTCAAGTCTCTTACTGTAATATTGCTCTTGTTATAAGCCTTTCCGTTTTGTAGGCAAGGGGGCGTGGCATCGTGATAAAATTTTCTGGACACATTGACCACAAAATATTTGTCATATGTGCCAAATCTCAAGTCTCTAGCTACAAAACTGCCCTTGGTACTTTTTACTTAATTTGTGGGCAAAGAAGGCGTGGCATCCAAAAAAAAAGATTAACTTGATCTGCCTGCAAAAATTTCCAGTGCTGGGACACCAAGTTCAAGCTTCTAGCTCTTACCATCTCTGAGATCCTTTCGTTCATACGGACGGACCGACGGACAGACGGACATGGCTATATCGACTCGGCTATTGATGCTGATCTAGAATATATATACTTTATTGGGTCGGCCATGCTTCCTTCTGCCCGTTACATATTTTTAACAAACTTAATATACCCCACAGGTAAAAATCCGACTACTTGAAACGATTATTTTTGAATTATTTCCGATTATTTTTAAATTTTTTTAAAAATTTGTGATAATTTAAGATTATTTCTGATTTTTTGTAATCGTAATCATTAAATTATCATACATTTTTCAAAAGCGAACTATATAGTCACTACGATTATTTTCTAAAAATAATTTAATTGATTGGTAATTCTAATTGCAATTTAACAGCTATTCTCGAACCCTTATTAAATAGAATAAATTATCCAAAGGGTCTTGGTTAAGCCTTGAAGTTGCAATGAGTAAGGCTTCTGAGCTGTCATCAGAGAACGGCAAGGGTACACTCTAACAATAAGTGTACCCGAATCATTTGTGCGTTTACGACATTTAGTGTGTGATCGGCACTCTAAAATAAGGCTTGTTGCCTTGCCCATACGCACAATCGCAAACCGATTTCGTGCTCTTTTTCTGCATGTATACATGAGTTGAGGCCGATCAAAATGCTAAAGCAAAAGGAATGAGCGAAATTGAGAGCACAACACTTGAGACAAAAAATATGGGAGAGACATGTGTGTTGTTATTCTAGCATTAGCTTCAAACATGCATTCATATTTGTTTTTGAATATGTACATATGAATACTTATATGGGCATTTCCACCAAAAGGTCCACCGAGACCAAAACATTCAAAGTGTTTAAAAACAACTTGTTTCATTATAAAAATAGGGTGTATAGTCGATATTTTAATAGGAAAGCAATGTAATTTAACTAATGTAACAAAATTTCGTCTTAATTCATAACCCATTTCGAAATATTGGGATACAACGTCAAACAAGTAAAACTTTTCTCATTTGGGCATTTCTAGTGTACATTTTGTTTTGATACAAATTCTCAGAATAAGTTATGATGCATTGTCTTATGGTACTCCAAATCTTTGAAAAAGGTACAAAGAGTCAAAAAATAATGTACAAGAAAGTATGCGATTGCAAGCTACGATAATTTCGGCTTTGCATTATCGCATATTTCGGTGTCCCGTGCGACATGTCCCGTGCGAATGCGGCTTTATTTAATTTAAAAAAAAACTAGAAATCATATTTGAGCAAAACTATAACCATTTTAAAGAGACATCAATGCATAAAATTTATCAGAAATTTGCGTGAATATATTGCCCAAACTTTCGCTGAAATCTGAGATTAAATTGATCGCCAAAAAAACCACTTCTATTTTTGTCCCGTGCGAATGCCTTGATTTTTTGTAAAAATCTACAATACGAATAGTTCCTCAAAATCGACCTTAGCACCAATTATAGGGCTAATCAAGAACTACTTTTAATTGGAAAAATAATTTTGAAAATCCGTCTTACTTTGAACTTTTTACCACTTACAATGTGTACGATTGTCCCGTGCGACATCATGGAAATGCCCATATGTGAAATGAAAATAAAAAGCCGTGTTTTGCTGCTTCATTGCGTGTTCTATATTCATATGTACTTATGTATTTAATTTTAATGTTTACAACAAAGGCATTACATATTTTATATGTATTTGAGATCGTTCATACAGTTAAAGGAACAGGTATTTCAGTCGTTAATAGTTTTCCTTTTGGATTAATTTTAACCTTAGACTAGTATGTTCGTAAAAATAAAAGTAAATGCCGTCTTCAGTGACTTATATTAAAATAACAAATGCTTATAATTCTTACAAGTGAATTGCGTCTTCAATGACTAGGTCTTACAATATGCTTAAAAATATGATAATTAAATTTTGTCTTCATTGACTAGTAATAAAAAAAAGTGTACGTTCCACAATCAATTTTACATTTATAGAGTCCGGCGTTTCAGTCATTTTGCTTATTCCTTCCAAGGCATCAATTAACAACTGAAATCAAGCGACCAAAAAACAAACCAGCGATCAGTGCTCAATGCCCTGCTCATGCATAAAAGTTGAAGACACTCGAAATCATAACTGTAAAACATGAGCGTTTCGCTCACATCGCATTATTGCGCATTGCTTTTTGTGATCTATCGTTGCTGTTCGTACATTTGCTTTGAGTGCACTGTGCCGTTCACTTATCTACGCAAATTTTTTGGGTGTCTGGTGAAATAGAATTGACGCTTACTGTTTGAGTGAGTGACGAAATGCAAAAACACGAAACACGGAAAGCGATTTGTGCGTTTGGGTGTGTTATTCTTTTCTTGCTGTTTGTGAGTGCGACAAGCACTACAAATTAATAAGTGTGATTCGGGTGCCAAAAAGTGACACTCTTGACATTCTCTGGTAAGAATCATACCATTAATACAATACACTTCTTGTGGATAAATGAATTGCTCAAAATATTCTCGAATTTCGAACAGGGTATCTTTAAGAACATTGTTTTGTTGCAACGCACTCCTCTCTGGATTTTTATCGAATAAAACATGACTATTTAAGCACTCAAATAGTCTGTTTTTTTTTGTCTAATAAAAGCGACCATGGCTAAGGCATTTTCTTTACAGTGTGTAAAACCACCAAGATTGAACATAGTTCGCAATGTAGCAACGACACTATGACACCTGAGTGGCATATTTCACTTTTATTTTCTCAAAACAAGTGGTATAAGTATGTTTTGAGGTCAATTTGGGGAACAAACGAGTAGAATTTTTACTGTCAATATCAAACAAATCCCATATAATTCTCCATGAAATTATTCCATCTGGCGTAATAAGATCACGTTTAAGAATTATATTTCCAAGGGATTTAATTAAATGAGGAGCATTAAAAATTGAAAATATTTCCCTGCCGTTAACTAAGAAGCTAGGTGAATTCTTATCAACACCCCATCTCCTGAAAACAGCTCTATTGTTCGAACCCTGGTCGCAAACAACAGCTCTTACATTAAGTCCTAAGGATTGAGTGTATTCTATATGGGCATTTCTAAAATGCCAAAATAAAATAGATTTTTATTTTGACAACTGATTCAATATATAGCTCTTAAGTAGCCTTACAATGGGTGCTACGGTCGATTTAAGGGAGGCTTTCGTTTTTAAGATAATTGCAAAAAGCCAAGGGATTCGCACGTGACAAAAACAGAAGTGGTTTTTGTCGCCAACAAAAACGCCGATTTCAGCGAAGCTTGAGGCAATATTTAAAAGTCAATAATTTAAAAATGTTGTGCATAGATGCCTCTTAAAACTGATATTAATTTTACCCAAAAAATATCTATATTTTTTTTTTAATTCAATTTTAAGCACTGTCGCACGTGACATGTCGCACGTGACACAAAAATATGCGATATTGCATTGCCGATATTATCGTAACTTGCAATCGCATACTTTCTTATACATTATTTTTTGACTCTTTGTACCTTTCCAAAGATTTGGAGTACCATAAGACAATGCATAATAACTTGTTCTAAGAATATGTATCAAACCAAAATGTACTCTAGAAATGCCCAAATGAGAAAAGTTGCGCTAATTTGACTGTACATCCCAATATTTCGAAACGGGTTATGAATAGAGACGAAATGTTAATACATTAGTTAAATATCACTGTTTTCCTATAAAAATATCGACTAAACACCCTATTTTTATAATGAAACAAGTTGTTTTTAAACACTTTGAATGTTATGGTCTCGGTGGACTTTTTGGTGGAAATGCCCATATTAGTTTCCACTTAATCCATAAGAGCTTCATGCTTTATGCCGTTGGCAGTGACGGTATAACCTAATACATATTTCCAATTTTCATACATGAAAACACACACTTGCTGTCCCAAAAGCATTGATGTTTTCCTGCCATTGTTTTCCAAGCCTTCGATTTCGTCAATAGCCGAATTATATTAAAGGCCTGGTTTGATTTTAATTTCATCAACCACAAGAACGGCCTCTTTTCCCAACTTACTCATTTCCTCAAAAATTTGTTGCAAGTTTTCGAGAAAGATTGGATTGAATCCCGGCTTCATATTCTTAAAAACCGCCCAACGATTTATTGTTCTCGTTAAAGGAAGTTTCAAGTGAAGAACATCCCGCAGATATAAATAAGTCCTTGCCGAATAAAAATAAATGCTTTGTGTTATCTGTCTTTCTGCGTTGTTGTATGAATTTTTCTTCTTTAGAAGCAATTTACATAGAACTTTTGACTCAGCAGATACATGAGGCATATTAGAAATAAATGAAATGTCATTTTTTAAAGTTCTGACCTTTCAAAAGTTGGAACGATTATTGCGGCGTACAAATTTTCGTTTCAAAGCGATAATCCTTTTTTTAAGCTTATCAAAAGTTTTCTTTGTCTTATCTAAATTGGCGGAAATTTTAAAATATGTGGTCCTGCAATAAACCTCACTTTTCTGCATTTTCAGACAGTTTGCACAAAACTCACTATTTGAATTTGAGGAATTTAAAGTTAACGAGCAACTGTGACTTGACAGATCCTTCCATGTCGGTGTCTTACGTGTATCTTTAAAAGTTAAAAC
This sequence comes from Drosophila histrio, assembly GCA_958299025.2. Lineage (NCBI taxonomy): Eukaryota > Metazoa > Arthropoda > Insecta > Diptera > Drosophilidae > Drosophila > Drosophila histrio. Next base: position 19,214,854 of record OY282582.1, on the reverse strand, counting down.
TTCACCGATGTCTATCCATTCATCATCATTACAAGGCTGCTCAAGCTTTTGCGGAATGTCAATGGACACTTCAGACAATTTGACATTTTTATGAACTTTAAAGGGTTCAATAGGTTTGAAATCGTCTACAAAGTCGTACTGTTCACCATCAACAGCACTAGACAATGTCAATGAAATTTCGCATAGGAATCTAGTAGGAACAGCATTAGCTGTGGTCTTTTTTCCCTAAATATTTGGACTCGAAATGCCGATCACAAATAAATGTTGTTTTCCAATTAAACTTTCCATCTAAATGACAATTTTGAATCCATTTATTGAAATAAAAATCAGTAGATGGAAAAGTAAACAATCTAACTGGATAATCTATAGAGCTGTTTTTATAACTACGAAGGCATGACCTAATAATACACTTACTACCATTTAATTTATTTGTGGGCTTTGGAGCCATTTTAAATTGGTTAAACAATAAAATATATTATTAGATACAAAAGTGATTGAACAAATCAATCAAAAAGCTAATAATATTTCGGGGCTACTAATGAGTACCTATACGTGTCTGTGAAAAAACACAGACACAGACGCAAAAAAAAAAAACGAGAAATGATGAGAAAAAATGCACTAAGTTAAAATGTCTTCAATTATTATTTCAATCACTTGCCTTGCTTGCAGTTGCAATACACATTAACTAGCACTAATCAAAATTTAATCACAATGTTTATTTCTTTGTAAATCACAAATTCACCACCAAAAATCACAGAACAAAGTTATAACAGTCGAGCTGTTGATTAACTTTGTAAGTTTTCTTGCTCCTCTCCTTCGTTCAAAGTTTCGCGCGCTTTTCTACAGCTCATTTTAAAACGGCATAATACGCACGTATTTTTCATATTCTAAATTCTATTCTAAATGCTAAATTTATTTAATAAATTAAAATATTACCTGTCACCTACAAGAGTAAGAGAAAAAGATCAGTAAATTTATAAATAACTAGGGGGCTTGGCCCCCTGCTCGCTTCGCTCGCCATCCCCCGACTCCCTACGCTCGCAGAAATCTCGGGAAGAAATGTGCAGTGCAAGTGGGGAACACTTTTCACAGCTATCGCCGGCGCATGACGATCGAAGCGTCACTGCACTGTCTTGGACTCAGTCAGCTAAAATCCCTAAAGATTTGGCTCCGTGCTAAAGGCTGTGTTTTCTTTTCTTTCTAAATCCTTACTATCGAAGATCAACAAAAGCGAGAGTAAGTGAGAGAGAGAAAGAAAGAGATGTTGTTCCGCCCTTGCTAAATGTATTGCAGACACTGCACCCTCTCCCCCGCTGCTTTTGATTGTTGAGTATAGCAGCAAGAGCGACACTGTACCTATGGCAGCTATATGATCTCCGATCCGATCCATCCGATCTCAGAATGTAACAATGAGTAAGAAATAGATAATCTGTGAGTTTGGTTGAGAAATCTTAAAAAAATAACAGAGCTCTTCATACAAAAGCTTATATTCCAACCGATTGTTCCTATGGCAGCTATATGATATAGTCATTCGATCTTGACCAAATTTTCTTAGAATGTAAAAATGAGTAAGAATTACATAATCCGTGAGTTTGGTTGAAATTGCTCAAAAAACAACAATTTTTTCATACTAAGCTATTTTGAACTTTGACCAACCATTTTAACCCCTTCCAGTTGGAATATCGAAAACGCAGCCTTATTGCACGATGATTATGTCTCAGCTATGTTGTGTGAAAATTTCAGCTCGATATCTTAACCCGTTTGGGCTACAGCGTGATGTCTCAGTGAGTCAGGACAAAGAGTTTTATGTATATATAGATTGCATATATGCCATAAGTTCATTGTTACAAATATATTGGCATATTTATTTATTAATTGGGTTAATGTTGTGGTTGCGCACAAATGATACAAAGATGTATATGTGTGCAAAGAGGAAATGGAACTCTGTTGGCACGCGAACAGCGTGTAGGAGCCGAGCCCTTCAGTACCACAATTCCCCTTCCTTAGTATTCCCTAACGATTCCCTAACGCACACACAGAGCGAAAAAAGCCGTACTAAAAATAAGTATGAATGACCTCGATTTAAGTATTTTCCATTCTTAAAAATTGTACTTGATTTAAGTACAAATTACTCAAAATACGAACACAAATTCTTGAACCAAGTACAACATATCTTAATATAAGAGAAAAAAATCTTGAATTAAGTAAAACGCAAGATTTACTGGATATGAGTGCGAAAATACTTGATATAAGTTTGGAGCCTGGGTTCAAATCCCACTAAGGGCCTTTAAAAAAATTTTTTTTTTCCATTGTTGTTCTGCTTTTTGTTTAAAAAATATATATAATGTTTACATGTACACATTTTAAAACTGATTGTTTTAATAGTATATTAAAACGGATATTTGCAGCAAATACTCACAGAACAAGTTTGTACGGACTTAAATCAAGATCTTTTAAATTTTACATCAAGATTTTTTAAATCTTAAATCAAGATATACAAATGTTTAACTGATCGACAGACATGTATACATATGTACATACATATATTTTATACATATAATTTTGCTGCGATAGTTATGAACCTAATCATTTATTTTAAAATGCTCTTCTAAAAAAGAAAGTTAAGTGACATAGTTGATTGAAGTACAATAAATCTTGAGCTAAGTATGTTTATGTACATGTAAATATTTATATGGCGCATTAACATTTCGACGTATGTACATACATATGTACACCAAAGTGCAGAAACACTGCCGACGGGCTGATTTGCGGGACAACTACTTTTGCGACAGTGCTTATAGCCGCTGCAAACAAAATCATGAGAAATGAAATGAAACATAATTAAAATATTAAGTCATATTTATTGTTTTAAGTAAACCATATAAAAAATCAATATATATTTTTGGTCAAAAGTATGTACATAAGGGTAGCATACAATCTTTGTAGTCTTTTTTGCATTTACTTTGTATCTATTTGGTCCTAGATATGGACACGGGCCGGGCACTGCAGGCAATTTCACTGTGTGCTCACGCGATTGCGTGTTACCTAATTAAATTAAATACGGGCTCGTGCATCTCGTGTCAAACATTATTGGCGCGTGCTCATCTCTAGTTTGGAATTCGCAAGAAATGTGAAGCATGAATGGCGCCATTAACGGTAAATCTTCGTCGCGGTGCGAGATGCGACGTATGATGCCATCAAGTGGGAAAGGGATAGAAGTATTTGTTTCTTCTTTGCGATCTCTCGGCATTTTCGGTGGACAATGTGAATTTCATCACAGCGTTCAAATTCATTTAGTTGCAGTTTAGAGTTGAAGCGGCACGATGTCAGTGAACAGTGAAAAAAGTGTGTGTGATCAAGACGATTTAGAAAATCTACTACAAGAGTTTAATTTATTGGAAGTTTTGCCTTACTTGAAAGGTAAGTTTTAAAAATCAAATTATAAGTGAAATAAGTGAAATGCGTTTAATAATATACAGAAAAAACGCGCATATTAAAATAGTATGTATGTAATCTATACATATGTAAATGTATACATAAATATTTAGTATGTGTACATAAGAATATTCATACATACATAAATATTTATGCGATTGTACTTTCATTTTAGCTTAGTATTTATTTTAATACGGCCATGCTCTTTTTTATTTAATTATATGCATATGTACATACATATGTATATACCCAGTACCAGACATATTCCTACAAGTTTGTGCAAGAGTAAATATGTATGTATAAAGCAGAAAGTGGCGTGGCATACCCTATTCAGACAAAGTGAAAATTACAAGAGTGAAACAGTGGTTTAAAAGGATGCCGATCGTTAAATTAATATAGGCTCTGAATTAAAAAGTTAAGAAAAAAGGTGTGCAAGCAAGACAGAGCGCAGAAATTTGTTGCGAAGCGTCTTTACATACATATGTACATATGCACAAGTGTATGTGTATATATGTAAATTGGCCGCGTACGCACAACTGTAGTGTTTCCGATTTGATATACTTTATATCACTTTTTTAACGTTTTACATTAAAGATTAAATTTTAGTTCCCGGCAATAAACGACTCAAATTATATTTGTGTAATTAAATTGAACAAAATATACAAATATTTTATTTAATATTAATATATATATATATACATATACATGTATATGTTGATGCCACCGCTAACAGCTTCCACTGCGATCTCGCTGTGACCCCGCAAATGCTGAAAATTAATTTAACTTGAGCCGACTAATTACAAGATGCATAGATGTATATAAATCTGCGAAGTATTAATTATTATTTTTTATTTTGTTAACCTAGCGGCTAAAGTATCATTTAAGAGCTTGCAATTTTTGGAGAGGGAGGACTTGGAAGAGGCAGTTCCTCCTTTAGGATTGAGGGTACATTTTCGAGAGAAACTGTTTACCTGGAAAAAATTAAAAGTAGGTATATTCATCCAATATCCTCCAGAACATAATAACATAATTTTCTTTTTTATTAGTTTGGAATCGACGACGAAACCCTGTCCATGGGCTCAAAAGATCAAGCCTGGCTAAGTTCTTTATCTCAGAGATCGGCTAGTACATTAAGTCCGGTTTTAAATAGGGTGAGTGTCCTCTAGTTAATTTATTCGATTAAAGTTTAGTTTGTGCGATTATCTTTTGTCAAAATTTTATTTAATTTAAAATGTCCATCTTGTTTTAAACTATAATTTTCCTATAAATTCTAGGACTTACAGACAATTCTCAAAGAGTCTGCAAAAGGGCGTTCCGTCCTGATGTATGAACAGCAGAATAAATCACTATTAAATTGTCACAGGGATGACATAATTAATATTATTGTGGAAGAGGCCAACTTTAACAACATTCAAATAAAAATAAATGATTTTAGTAGTATTTTAAATGAAATTTGTTCAGTTTTCCCGTGCGAAAATGTTATGCAGGTATAATATATTCATAAGTTTTACCAATTTGTTAATTTCCATATTTAATTTTTGTGTTGTTTAATTTTTAGGATTATTATTTTATTGGAAGAAGAGCAAGAAATAATCCGACCGGAAAATTATACTCTAAGTATAGAAATTCTAGATGTAAAAGGTCTAAGCTCGATGTCTGCGAAGAAGAAGATAACACTGATATAAATATTGTTGTTATAACTGAAATTGATGAGTCCGTTGGTACTGCGTTAAAAACATCATTAAATAGAGACTGCGCTGACTGGGAAGAGGTGTGCCAAAAATGGAAAGCAACTTTTAATATTCGTCAAAGAGACTTAAAACAATTAAATTCAACCGAGTTTTTTAAGAATTGGTCGAAATTATCCAACGCTAAAGCTGCTGACTTGGTAATTATAATATAGATTTAGTTTGTACTATTCTTAAATTGACTAAACAATACATTTCAGATAAAAATTGATTTTGACTTATTGTATCCATCGAAAGACCACATGCTGTTTTCAAAATGGGAGCTGTTTAAAATCAAAATATTCAAATATTTTGATAATAATCTCACAAATGACTACTGCAAAGAGCTTTTACTTAAAGCAAAGTCAGCAACAAACAATGGCAATTACATTAAAATTCGTTGGATTAATTTAATATTAACATTAATTTATTATAGATGCGCAAGATTATTTAGCGGCTATCCTTTTAAATGCTGTACTACCACCAACTGCACGCTTTAAGGACGATTGTGGAAAGAAATACAAGAAAGCAACTATGACGGATGTCCAAGAGTGCTTTTCCTTACACATTTTAAGCATCAACGACTTTCAACGGAAAACTAATTCAATTATAAACAAATTCTACTCATCTGTAATGACAGTACAGCCTTTTATAATCGTTGTTGGAAGTTCGGAATGTGACCTAGTAGGTTTTTATATATATCTCGATGGTAATTTACTTAAATTTAACTCTTTCATTGAGAGTCTAGATGTATGTTTTAAGATTTTCCAAATTTTGTCGCTAAAATATCCAGTACCCTGTGAACAACCTTGGCTGCTAATCCAAAAGTATATTTTTCAAATTGATACTCCTTTTGATACAAAGTCATCTAATTTAACATCTCTTTTGCAGTTTTTATATACCTAAAATAAATTTTAAGAATGTTTATTTGCTTTAAATGTAATAAGGCATTTGAGAAGCCAAAAGAATTAATATATCATTTTAAAGTTGATCACTTAATGACAACAAAATTATTAATATTGAAATGCGTTCAAAATAATTGTAGTCAAACACTTACTAAGTTTTCAATTTTTCGAATACATTTAGAGAAACATTTTAGAATTTGTAAGTCCTCCATTATATTTGTATCCTTTAAATTATAACAAAACATATGTCAGAATTAAGTACATTTAATTGTTGTAAATATGGAAAATAACAGACTTATATTTAAAAGTATTTTGTATAATAAAGAAAAATGATAAATCTACATCCTGGTGTCTGTTTTTATTTAAAAAAAACTATTTAAATAATAAATAAATATTTATTTTAGGATACTTCATTTAATCATCGATATACTTATTTTAAGTACATGTGAACTTCCATTTCAAGTATACAAGAACTTATTTCAAGCGCAACCAAGCTTGATTCAAGATTGTATTTACTAATTTCAAGTATATTATGTACTCAAATTTCAAGTACACGAGAACCTACTTTGTGTTCAAGAAAACTTGAATCAAGAATGAAAATACTTATTTCAAGAATATTATATAATCCGTTTTTAAGTACACGAGAACTTAAAACAAGTTCAAGATGACTTGGATCTAGTATGAAAATACTTATTTCAAGAATATTATATACTCACAATTTAAGTACACGAAAACTTAAATCAAGTTCAAGATTACTTGAATCAAGTTTGAAAATACTTATTTTTAAGATATTTTTGTACTTAATTACAGAGTTTTAAGAACTTAATTCAAGTTTAAATAGTACTCACATCAAGTACAAACGAACTTAAAAAATCGTACTTGATATAAGAATGAAATTCTTTACTTCAGTATTTTCATTCTTAGTGAGAAATCAAGTATGAAATGTGCCGTTTTAAGTACGAAATACTTGATTTTTTCGCTCTGTGCAGTGGGTCCAATAGCTCTGCTAGCAGAATTTAATTAATAACTCTAGTAAATAATTAGATATTTTAATGAAACTTTGTTCTTACTGTTTTTAATTCATTTTACGTATATTCTCCAAATTTCAATGTTCTACGTTAGGTATTTCCCATAGCTCCCATACAAATGTTAAGAATCATATTCAACAATATAAATGTTCGCATTTTTTTTTAATTTTTAAGTGTTTTGTATTTATTTTTTTTGCATTTTAACAAATAAGTTTGTTTGCTATATATTATTCGCTACTATTATTCGGAATCTGAAGATTCAGAATCATTATTTAAATGTGGAAAATTGATTAGAAGACCAGCAACATCTTTATCAAATTTAATAGATTTTACCGAATGTGTTGACATTTTAGACTATGATGTTATTAGTGGATCAGAAGACACGAGTAATGCGTGCACAGTATCTTCCATTGTATTACATATATTGTTCTTTCGAGAACGATTCTCCCGTATATTCCGGCAATCCTCATTCCTGGCTTCAACGGCTTCTTCAGACATCATGCCAATAGGAAGACCCACATGCTTTAAGATGTCTGCACCATGAATTAATATCTTATCGAAATTAAAAATATCTGAGTGCAAACTCAATTGGAGTAGAGGTGGAGAACTATCGATAGTGGGCACCATCGATATTCGACGATAGTTAATTTTGAACCATCGATAGTGTCGATAGTGCCATCGATAGTCGTCGATACTATCGCCCGAAATTACAAAAAAAATTTTTGGGGTATAGCAGAAAATATTTGTTTATTTTAACCAAAAGTTTTGGTTTAGGAACAAAAGAGTATTAATATTTTCCTCCTTCAAACGGGTTCGCCTCTCTGAAACAATTTGGCCGCCTTGCTGAATGCTCTTTCCGATTCAACGGACGTAGCGGGAATGCAAAGATATTTGCAAAAGAGACTTTTTATTGACGGAAAGTCACTTTGATTCACCTGAAATAAAAGCAATATATTTAATTATATAGAACCTATAATTCGTTTTTTAGACAATTGCATCGACGCGTACGTTAGTTTTTTTGTTTGCCGATTGCTCACCTAAAAAATCGAACAATGTGTCCTGGGAGATAGTTTCCGTAACGACGGGCAGATCAATTGCGGATTCTTTGACTGCGAAATTTGCCAATTCATTTTCAAATAATGTGGATGCTTGTTCAGCGTTAGAACTAGCACTAGGTGTGGGAGATACTTGACGTTTACCTAAAATTCAACACATTATCGATCGAAATACTTATGTATAATACATGAAACATACCGTTTCTTAAAAAGCGATCCATATTGATTTTATTATTGGTTTTATTATTGTTTTTCCACAGAACTAACGCGAGCAAATTTTTATTGCGAAGTGAGACGCCAACAGAACAGAGCGCGAACAAATTTTTTTAGCGAAGTGAGACGCCAACTATCGATGGCACTATCGATAGTGTTTGGGCCACTATCGAACATGTCTGCTGCTATCGATTGTGGCTCGATAGTGCCCAACCATCGATAGTGTCGATAGTGCCATCGATAGTTCTCCACCTCTAAATTGGAGTTTGTTGCGTAAGTTATCTTCTTTGCGACCAAAAAGCATAAGCTTTGATTAAAACCAAAAAAACGTTTTCAAAGTTTTACTTCAGAATTCAGTACAGTAAAATTAAAACAAAATAAAAATGTTACTTTTCATTACAAGCGAATAAACGCGCTAGGGATTTATATCCCATTGCTCAGTTTTTAAGGACTTAAAAAAAACGCGCTCTTTTAGGTGATCGTCAGTCATTCTGCTCCTTGAGACACATACCACAACTTTTAAAGTTGAGGCCACACGCTCGGATGACACAGAGCTACCGGGAGCAATCAAATATGACAGTGCCAACTTCGCAAGATTTGGCATCGTATCTAATAGACCTTGCCAATAAGAACTTGGGTCTGTTTTTCGGTCAATTTTTGGCATACTCAAATATAATTTCATTTCCTTGTTTTCAAGGCTTTCTGGTGAACCTTGAGTTACCCGTGAAGCTTCCTGCGCACCACAAATCGATTCCAGGGGATCATTGGGACGATCGGCATGTTGTGTTTTTTTGTAGGACTTTAAAAAAAATAATTCCGTAATTGTGATATTTCAGATATATACGGTTAATCAATTTTACATACCTGTATTTCACTGCCCCTATCTCAATTAAAATATCATGAACAGCGTCAGCAACAACCAAAGCCGACCCAAAATTAATTTTTTTAAATCGGGGGTCCAATAATGTCAACTTGGCGAGAAACTTTGATTTTTCTAGCGGATTAAGTCTACTTTTGGCACTTGAAATAATAATTTCTTTGGCAGCTTTACCTCCCTTTGTATTGACCTCCATTCTATCCAGTTTTTGTTTTATGAGGTTTTCCAATGGAATTATTAAGCTCACCGTGACGTACGATTCTCCACTTATATTTTCGGTCGCTTCTTTAAAAGGCGTTAAGAGATAAATCATTTCACGTGCGATGGCTAATTTATTTGCTGTCAGCATTTCAGGACAGCTTTTAGTCTTTGATTTTTCCGATCGGCTAAAAAGAACTGATGACACCACACCTGCCAGTTTGCAAAATGAATTCATCATATCTAAGCAGGAATTCCAGCGCGTGTCAACATTTAGTTGTAAGGTTTTCACATTTCCTTCAGCCGTACCATTTGAAATTTGGTGTTGACGAAGATCGTCCATTGCAGTGGTACTTCTACTGAAGTACTTTGCAATACTCTTAATGCGACCGACAATTGGGACGAATAGTTCGATTTGTGTTAAAGCATCATCAACTACTAAATTTATAGTATGAGCCATACATGAAATGTGGCGATGACTGCCAACAAACATACGTGCAGCCGCCAGCATATTTGCCGCATTGTCGGTTGTTAACGTGTTCCACTTATGTTGACTAATATTGAAGCCAGATGCGCAGTTTATTAGCATGCTGCTAATAAGCTCAGCGGTATGAGACTAATAATATGAAAAAAATAGAATTAGAATGCACCCCTTTTTAAATGATTGTTACTCTTGCCGTCTCAATTCTAGCTGCTTCCAGACTTATGGCGTGAAGCTTGTTATCGTTAAGAAAATGCGATATGATAGTGAGGAATGTTCTGGTTGAGTTTGTAACCGTCACAATATCACACGTAAATGATACGTGCTCAACCTTTTTAAACATCAGCTTCATCTTTTGCTTTACATTTTCATATTTTGATTCAATTAGACCCGTTAACTTAAAATATAAAGGTACTTGCATTTATAAGAATATTCATATGAACATAGAATATATGTCTTACTTTAAAGCAACTAGGCATTTTGTATCTAGGTGCAACTTTTTTCATCAGTGTGTTGAAGCCTTCTTTATCGACGCACCGAACAGGCATATTGTCCTTGCAGACCATGAAAGCAACTATATCTGAGATTTCTTTGGACAGCGATCCACCTTCTGAAAATTAAATACATTTACAGGTACAAGTGCAACAATCATTTGTAATCATCATTAGTACCTTTCCACAAATCCGATATTTGGAAACATTGCTCTTCTGTCGGCTATTTTGCCACTACGCCTTCCTCTGGCATTTCTGGGCTCTGAAACATACCAAAGTGTTTTAAGTTTTATAAAATAATGTACTATGTTCATATGCATGAAAGCATAACGAGTAATGAAACACTTACCGCTTTGCGCTTTTTTCCAACTACAGCGTTGCACTTTAAAAATGCTTCGTTGTGCTTGTTTTGGAGATGCGAACTTAAATTGGTTGTGTTAGCACTCAATTTAATAATTTTATTGCATAATTTGCACTTAGAAGTAGTCTTATCAATTTTCTCAAAGTTATCTTTAAAATCCATTTTACAGAAATGTGCGCAATTTCCATTTAAAGAAGCGGTAAATAATATCGCACAAATATCGACCAAAAATATCGATATTGACGATATATCAAAAAAAAATATCATGCAAAAATATATCATCACCAAAAAATATTTATCGATATTTCGGTATAATATCAACAACCTAGTTCTAGGGTCTGAACCGAACAGACGTTCTTGAACGCGTCATTAAAAAATCGAGCAGAACTTGCTGTGCAGAAATACTAAGGGCACCGCTAGCGGACGGAAAGACGTCACATGTCACCTTGAGTAAAATCCATCCCGACTGTGCTGGAGCGGACGCATCAGCCTGTTGTACTACAGTAGATCTCATATTTTCCGACAAAGTGCTTGAAGGCAGTGGCTTGGTGATAGTATTGAGCAAGGCGTTAGAAGGCAGCGCATCCCAGTGGCTATCACAAATATGCTTTGCTGGTATCACTTGGACACAGTTTGAGGAGCTGTTTATTCAACGCTTTGTTGGTATTGAGACATCTGCTGCCATTCTAATGAATGTTTTGAACGGTCGTCCAAAGTCGGGTTTAGGCATCGCTGAATATGGTAGCAGAATCGCCACCCTACTTATATTCAAGTGGAAAACAACAGATTTAGAGGAAATCGCAGTGTCTGTAGCCTTGGCTCATTTGGCGCAAATTGACTATAAATTGCTGCGCTGGGTATTCACTACTAATGTGAAAACCCGAAACGAGTTACAACAACAATTACAAGCACACGCTTTTAAAAAGCATAATTCAGACAAGGATGCGAATGCAACAGGATAAGATCGAAAGATTCCTTAGTTTTCGTCACAGATGAAATGCAATTATTGTTGAAAGCTTGGCCACAAATATTCTGATTGTCGTGCTCGACTGGAGAAAGGAAATGGTACCAAGGGAAAGAGTCACAACGAGAGCAGTATGTCTGGAGCAAAGGATCGGACCAATATCAAATGTTTTAAATGCGACGAAATGGGGCATTACGCATCTTCATGTCCAAAGGGGAGAACAAATGAAAACGAAAAGACTTATGAGAAGCGTATTAATATTTGCACCGTAGCTCCTCCAACGGGAACAATAAGATTATCTGGTGAGTCTATTCCATTTTGCTTCGACTCTGGAGCTGAATGTTTATTGGTTAAGGAAAGTGCTGCTGATAAATTTAAGGGAAAAAGACTTCACAATATTGTAAAATTGAATGGCATAAGTAATGATTCTATTTGTAGTACAATCCAAGTTCTAAGTAATATAAATGTTGAACAATACTGTTTTGAGATTTTGCTGCATGTTATCATGGATAAATATCTTAATTATGATGTGCTGATTGGCCGTGAGATTCTAAGCCAGGGCTTTGGTGTAACAATCGATGCTAATCAATTTAAAATTTATAAATCTAAAAGAGTAGATCATTTAAGTTTGACAAATTATGAAGACGTTGTGGAAACTGATAGCAATTTAGATGGATCTGATATAACGGCTCTTAGGAATATCTTAAAATGTTTCTCTGATTGGTTTATAGATGGAATTCCAAAGACTCACAAGGCAGTTGGAAATAAGACTAATAGATCCACAAAAGACGGTGCAACGTCGCCCTTATAGGCTTAGCGAGGATGAGAGAGAACGCGTACGGAATAAAATTGATGAATTACTGAACTCAAACATTATTCGACCTAGTAGTTCACCTTTCGCTAGTCCTATGATGTTAATAAAGATGAAGAATGGCACCGATCGTCTTTGCGTGGACTATCGCACATTCAAATTCAATCGAACGCACTGCTTTTGTTACGCCAGAAGGGCAGTTTGAATTTTTGACCATGCCCTTTGGTCTGAAAAACGCACCTTCTGTGTTTCAAAGGCCCATAATGAAAACATTAGGTACACTTGCGCATACATATGCAATCGTGTACATTGACGATGTGTTGATTATGGCCGAAACCAAAGACGAAGCGTTAGATCGATTGCGGACAGTGTTGGAGACATTAAGTAATGCTGGATTTTCATTTAATGTAACCAAATGTTCTTTTCTCAAAACCACCATAGAGTACCTCGGATTCGAAATAAGTAACGGCGAAATCCGTCCAAATGCGCGAAAAATTCAAGCATTGATAGGGCTGCCACCTCCACAAACTGTTTCACAATGAAGACAATTTATAGGATTCGCTTCTTATTTTCGACTGTTTTTCCCAAAATTTTCGGAGACACAAAAGCCATTGTATTTGCTAAATTCAAAGAAAAACGTCGATTTTGTTTGGTTACCAGAACATGAAAAAATACGTGTTAAAATAATTACAGTATTGACACAGGCGCCAGTTTTAATCATATTCAACCCGCAATATTCAATTAAATTGTATACGGATGCAAGCTCGATAGGTTATGGGGCAGTATTACTGCATAGAATTGACAATGAGCCCCATGTTGTACGTCTCCTACTGAATCGAAATATCACTCATATGAGCTGGAGACACTAGCAGTCGTTAACGCAATTAAACATTTCCGTCATTACCTTCATGAACGTAAATTTGTCGTATACACGGACTGCAATTCTTTGAAGGCTAGTCGTACAAAAATGGATCTTACTCCGAGAGTGCACAGGTGGTGGGCATTTTTACAGTTATTCGACTTTGATCTCGAGTATAGGAAAGGCGAGCGAATGGCGCACGTTGAATTTCTTTCTCGTAATCCATTGTCTGTGGAAACTAAGTGCCTGAATAAAATAATTGATAAGCGAATTAATTTGACTGAGGTAACTGACAATTGGTTAGTTTCTGAACAGCGTGACTCTAAGATATCTAATATTTCGTCAAAATTACGAAATAACCAATTATCTGAAAACTTAAAAAGAACATATGAATTAAGGGGGGGAATGTTACATAGGAAAATACAAAAAAACGGTAAGTCCAATGTTTACCGGTAATCCCAAAAGCATTTAGATGGCCAGTGATAAATCACGTTCACGAATCTGTTGTGCATCTAGGATGGGAAAATTGCATCACGTGTAAATTATCAAAACCTCCTAGTAGAAAAATACAGGCAAAGCTACATCCGGTACCCAAGATAGATGTACCGTGGCACACTGTACACATTGATATTACCGGTAAAATGAGTGGCAAAAACGATCTGAAAGAATATGTTATTGTTCTAATAGATGTTTTACAAAATTTGTCTATTTTTACCACACCTTGAACATAGATACCGAAAGTTGCATAAAAGCCCTTAAATCAGTCGTGTCTTTATTTGGGTTGCCCACGCATTTATAGCGGATCAAGGACGTTGTTTTGCCAGCACAAATTTTCGTGAATTCTGTTCTTCTCAAAAAATTAATTTAGTTAAATTAATTTAGGTTGAACAAGTAATGAGTACTCTCAAGAGAATGCTAACCGCTGTAGAAACTAGTCAAAGATCGTGGCAGGATGTGTTAGCTGAAGTTCAACTGGCAATAAATTGTACGTCAAATCGAGTCACTAAAGTAAGCTTACTAGAACTTCTTATTGGTAAGGAAATTAAACATTTTGGGCTATTGCCAGTAAATGAAGAAGAAGACGATGTGATAGATAGAGAAGATTTAATAAAGCAAGCTACACATAATATGGAAAACAATGCACGTTATGACAAATTTAGGTTCGATAGTACCAAAGCAAAAATTTTAAAGCACAAAATAGGAGATCACGTATTGTTAAAAAACGAAGAGCGTCATCAGACTAAGCTTGGCCCCAAATTTAAAGGGCCTTTTGAGATAGTTGAAGTACTAGAAGGAAATCATTATGTATTAAAATCACTGACAAGCAAGCGAACTTATAAATATTCACATGAATTTCTAAGAGCGTTACCAAACAATCAGATAAATGAACAGTTGTATGATGATACAGACAGCACAATGGAAGGTGCGTCTGGAGCCTAAGATTTAAGAAAAAGATTGTGCAAGTGATGCATCAAAATCCCAAGTGGGAAAATGAAGACCGCACCATAACAGACGAGACTTGTTATGGCGGGGGTTGAGATGATAGTGTGTAAAAGGAAATACACCATACAGTAAAGCAAATAGAAAAATGTATATTGCTTGGATAATGATGAAATTTGGTTGGAATCTAATGAAATGATGAAAATGGATTTTAAGATGATTTTGCCAAATGATTAAAAAGAAATGTTCATTGGTTAAGATGCATTGTTATATGAAATAAATTGTATTTGATAACTGTATGTGAGACTTAATGTTTGTAAGCAATTAAAAGAAAGAAAATGAATGTTAATAAAAATAATAAGTTTTAACATATGAACGAAAAATGTAATCCTGCGGTATAACACGAGGATGTGTGGATGGTCAGGAAGGCCGTGTCGCAGAATCAGACTGTGTTTCCCATTGTACATACATATGTTTGCATTTTTGTTGGCAACATGTTGTCGCAATAAGATTGCAATAAAGTGTTAGACATAGCAGCAGAGTGACGGACAGAGATAGACTGCTGCTTATTAAGGTCTGCTCGTAGACAGTAGAAGAGAGACAGAGATGACGTTAGATATGTCGACCGCTAAAATTAAGTTGGCAGCTCGGTACACAGGGAGCGCAGCTAACTTCACGTTTCTGAGGAGATGTTCTAGGGTCTGAAGCGAACAGACGTTCTTGAACGCGTCATTAAAAAATCGAGCAGAGCTTGCTGTGCAGAAACACTATATTGACGACGATGGAGAATAATACCACTACCCCGACATATATTTATATAGGGGTGCTACAGAAATCACTTCCGCTTGGGCGGAACGAATCAGCGCTCACTCTGCTGGCATCTGATGTTGCCACATAGTCCGATCTCGATTTTCGGGGTCAGGATCAGCGATGCCACATATTTTAGTCAGAATTCGAAGCAGGGTATTTAAATAAGTATAATGGAATTAAACATAAAAAATATTAATTTTGAGAAATAATGGAATTAAACATGAAAATATTAATTTTGAGGTAAAACAATGATTTCTGCATAATTCTATTACTTATTGCGCTATTTGTGAAAACATTTGTGGGCAGTTGTACTTCGGCCAGGTGGCATCGCCTTAAAATCGTCATCAGTTGACACGTGTCAAGGAGCTTCAAAAAATTAAAAAATAAAACGCGCGCAACATGTAAGTAATTTGATTCGTTTGTTATCTAAGTTATTATACATTTTGTAATTTTTTAGGGGAAAGCATCGCAATTCAAGCCAGGACGCTCTCATCTTAGAGTTTATGAAGAAGCACCCAGACATTGCCCGCAACTTCACAAAAGGGGACAGGGTGGCTGTGGTAGCAGCCTGGAAAGACTTGGCGCTCCAGCTGAATCCCTTGGGCCCTCCAATCAAAACTGCGGATGAGTGGCGTTGTGTAAGTAGCTAGTAGCTAGTTAATAATTTGAAGTGTTTTTGATCGTTGCTTATAACAGGTATGGAAAGATTGCAATAAAATAGAAAATTACCCATAAAAAAATGCAGAGCGGAGCAACAGGCGGCGGGCCCTTCAATCAGGTGGCGCTCTCTCCCACCGAGGAAGAGATTGCGCACATATGCTACATGTTTGAGGCGGTAGATGGAGTGGCCGGCGCCAAAACATTTGGCATCTTACAATCCATCGAAGAGAAGGAGAATATTGAAGGCATAGACGAAGGTTCGTACAAAATTAATTGATTTTCAAAAGATTTCCAATAAAATTGAATTGTTATTTAAGAATCTTCCCCAAAACGTCCAAAGATGGAGGCAGCAAGGCAAGCAACGAAAAATCGCCGAGCGAGAACAGGCTGGCTGCAATGGTGGCTGAGGAACATGTGGTCCTCCGGGAGATAAAGGACGAGCTGGTGGAGCTTAAAAGAACTTTGCAAGAGATGCTAGAGGGACGAAAAAAACCAATTTAATTTTAGAGAGATTAGTTTCAGAGATTGAGACGAAATTCCAATAAAGATATATTAAATTAAGAAAGCATTTTTAATATGGCAATTAACTACTATAAAAACAAGCCGATCAGTCGAGCGGGCGCGACAGTAGGATACCCTGTGCAGGCCTTTAAAGACAAGTATTTTTATTATAATGGGATTTAAATATATCGCTTGAAGTCGATCTTGCTTTCATCGAGAGTAAGTAGCTTGCTATAGTCTGGCAACACTGGACTGTGGCTGTTGATTGTTTATGTTTAGCGCCACAGCAGACGAAAGGCAAATCAAACATGAACAAACTCGTCTTTTCGTCATCATATCGTCGGCGCGGCGCAGCGACTGCGCTGCTACTGCGCTGCTACTGCGCTGCGACGCATCTGCTGCGCTGCATAAATTTGTTTCTTGAATAACTTCTGAGTTCAATATCCGATCGTACTGAAATTTGTAGCACACATTGAGGGTAGGATACTTACCATGTGTGCTAAATATTAAGTCTCTAGCTATAAAACTGCTCTTGTTATCAGCTTTTTCGAGTTATGGGCGAAGGGGGCGTGGCATCGTGATGAAATTTTCAGGACACATTAAGCCCAAGCTTTTCAGCATGTGTCAAGTCTCAAGTCCCTAGCTTTAACATTGCTTATGTTATGGTGATTTTTCTAATTTTAAGACCAACGGGACATGATATCGAAAATTGAAAATAAACTTGATCTGCGTATGGTATTCAGGAGCCTACATTCCAAATTTGAAGTCTCTAGCTCTTATAGTTGCTGAGATCCACGCGTTCATACAGACGGACGGACAGACGGACAGACAGACGGACAGGTGTCAATTGACTCGACTATTGATACTGATTAAGAATATATATACTTTATATGGTCGGAGATGCTTCCTTCTGCCTGTTACATACATTCACACAAATTCATTATAGCCTTTTTTGCCCATTTTTAATGGGCACAGGCTATAAAAATTGCCCATAGGCAATTGAAATCAAGAAGCAGTAAATCTTATACATAGTGCGTTGCTTTTGTATTCATATTTTCAACAGTTTGCAACTAATATTTCATGAGTATTGTACAAATCCCTTTCACGCACTGAGGAAAAAATGTTCTTTCTCAATGTCGCACGCGACATAAAAATATACGGTAAAGCAAAGATAAAATATACCGTAATTCGCAATCGCATCGTTCCTTTTATATTTTTTTATACTCTTTAAATATAAACCGAGATTTAAAAAAACAAATGTGAATGCATAATGTCTCTCACTAAGAACATTAATCAAAACAACAAAACTGGCAATAGAATTGTTCAAAACATAACTATTGCACTTGTTTGACTTTTCAATTCAATATTTCAAAATGTGTTATGAATATACATATGGAAAATTTGTTTACATTAGTTAAATTTCATAGATTCCCTATAAAAATAATAATATACATTTATGGACTTTGAATTTATTGGCTGCGGTTGACATTTCTGTATTGTATTTATAACCAGTCGGAAAGGCTACAGACGAAATCGACTATGAGAGACCCTTTACATATTCTTCAAAAATGAAATAACAGTAACAAACTTAGAGACTATATAAACCTAAATGAATTTGACGCTGCTCAGATTAGCTTCCGATTAATTAAATATAATCGCTTATGTTACACTTGAATTCGACAGTCATAAAACAGCTCTTGTTGCGATCAGACGTATCGACGCTTGAATTTGATTCCTGCCTATCTTATCTCCAATCACTTCATTTCATTCGCTCAACCGCGAGTGCTTATCTTAATAATAATATAAACGCGTAAACGAACAAAAGCAAAAAGAGAACAAGAAATTAAATCTGCACCAGCATCATGGGCAGAGTCGATCCCCCTGACCCCAATATAGGTAAGGGGGCAATGTTATTGTCCCCTGGCAAAACCAAAAATCTCTACACCACTGGCACTAAATACCTTGTAATATCACGTGACAACGAAGATGACAAGCAATTTAAACTATCACCATTCGCAATTAAAACCAGTCGGAAAGGCTACAGTCGAAGTCGACTATGAGAGACCCTTTACTTATTCTTCTAAACGGAAATAAGAGTAACACTAATAGATAGTACCCCATAAAGCGTTGTTACGTCAACATGCTCTTCTTCTTCCGTTTTTCCGACACTGAGTAATATTGAGTTTTGAATAACTCCCGAGCTTATTATCCGATCGCGATACAGGATACATTAGGACCCCGATGCTTGTCCTGTGTGCCAAAATTCAAGGCTCCAGCTTTAAAAGTGACCATTATATGGGATTTTAAGTTTTTTTTGAATAACTTCCGAGATTATTATCCGATCGTCATGAAATTTTCAGGATACGTTAGGACCCTGATCCCTGTCCTGTGTTCTAAAATTTAGGACCCTTGCTTTAATATTTTTCATTTTATGGGATTTCAAAATTTTTGTTCTCGATTTACGGAGGCGGAACGGGGCGTGTCAAAATTTTAAGATAAACTTGATCTGCTTAGCCCATAGACGAACCACCATACCAAATTTGGTGACTCTAGCTCTTATAGTCTCTGAGATCTAGGCGCTCATACAGACAGACGGACAGATGGACGGACGGACAGACGGACATGGCTATATCGACTCGGCTGGTGATACTGATCAAGAATATATATACTTTATGGGGTCTGCCGGACTTCCTTCGACCTGTTACGCACATTTTGACAAACTTAATAGACCCTTTTTTACTTTTTTTTCAAAAAGTAAAGGGTCTAAAAATAATTGATTTTTGCTGCGGCGGTGTAGTCGAAAGCTGCAAAAAACTTAGAAGCGGGACCTCTTAGTGAAAACCAAAAATATCCAACAAGCCAACAAACTATTAAAAATGACGCATCAAAACATGCCTGTTAAAGTAACAGAACACCGGTCATTAAACTATTCCAATGGTGTCATATACTCCAACGATCTCAGGGACATACACGAGGAAGAAATCAAGCGGAAACTAGAAAGTCAAAACGTAACACAAGTAAAAAAAATAAAGAAAAAGATCTCAAATGAACTTAAAGAAACTGGACTACTTATACTTACTTTCGCTTCAACTACTTTGCCCGAATACATAATGATTGGGTACGAGAGAACAAAAGTAAGACAGTACATTCCATCTCCCCTTCGCTGCAATCATTGTCTCCGCTTTGGACATACTTTCAAAGTATGCAAAAACAATGAAACATGCAAAAACTGTGGATCAGAACAACATACCAACAAAGATAACGACAAAACATGCACAAACAAAACTGGCTGCATTAACTGCAAAATAAATAAGCTCCCATACGATAATCACTCCTCAATTGATAAAAAATGTCCAATCTTCACAAACAACAGGAAATAACACTTATAAAATAACTCAACAGGTGGATAACAGGAAAGCATATGAAATTTACAACCAAAGACACATAAGCGGAACAAACTCCTACTCACAAATAGTAAAACAAATTGACTCCAATGGAAATTCAACACAAACAACGCCAACCAACTCCAACACAAATACCTCCACCAATATAGAAGGAAGATCACAAAGCATCACATCCACACCTAACACCTCTAAACGTACCACAACCAATTATGATGATCTAGAAGACTTTAACAAACCAAACTCAATCGCAAGTATAATAGCTAACAACATAAAGGAACAAAAACCAGCAAAAAGAGTACCTTGTCCTCCCACGCACAACATCAAAAAGAAGAGTAAAACAAATACAAAATAATACCAAAAACAAAAACGAAAACATAACTACAGATTCCGATATGGAATACACTCAATAATCTCTCTCTCTTAAACACTCTGTGCTCTCAACCCGAAAAAACCGAGAGAGGAAAGCATCCAGTATATTTTAAACTGACATAATTTGACATAAACAATACTACTGTATTAATTACAGGTGACTTTAACAGTTGGCATAGGAACTGGGGCTCCCCATTAAACATTAGAAGAGGTAACACACTTGCTAAGTTTATTGAACAAGGACATTATATACTCTTAAACGACAACTCACCCACCCATTACAGCACACACAACACATTTACACATATAGATCTAACATTCTGTTCACCCCAAATAGCCCCATTTGCTAAATGGCGAATTTTTGAAGATCTATGTGGAAGTGACCACTTTCCTATCCTTACATCCTTATTCCCAAACCCTAAAATAGAAAACTTATCCAGACCATATTTTAAAACCAAAGATGCAGACTGGGAATCCTTTTCCAATATGACAAACGCCATAAATTCGAAATACCAAATTAGCAATAATATTAATAAAGAATCAGCCTTAATAAACAAAATTATTTTAATAAGCGCACACCATACAATTCCACAAACCTCACCCAACAAATACAACCATAAAGTTCCTTGGTGGAATTCTAACTTAACTCAACTAAGAAATGAACAAAATAGGACGTGGAGAATTTTAAAAAGACTTATAAACAACGATAACATAATTAACTACAGAAAAGCGAATGCTCTGTTAAGGAGACAATTAAAAATAGCAAAGAAAGAATCAATCCAAAAACTCACATCAACAATAGAACCATCCACACCAACAGCAAAGAAATGGTCGAATATAAGACGCTTCTGCGGCTTAAATTCAATGAAATCTATACACTGCTTAGAAAACCCTGACAATAACCAAATAGTTACATCAAAAAAAGACATATCAGACATTTTCGCAAATAATTGGTCCCAACTCGCTGAAGACAAAAACTTTTCCAACAATTTTACATCTCAAAAATATAATAACTTAAACATCAATTACTCAATATCTAGTTCAGCTAAAATAATAGAAAAAGACATAACATTTATAAAATTTCAAAGTAGCCTAACATCCTTAAAAGGATCTACACCCGGTCTAAATAGAATTTCATATCCAATGATTAAAAATTGTTCATACACGCTTCAAAAAAGAATTATAAACCACTTCAATCGAGTTGGAGTGCACACAATAGTAAATCAGTTAATGGAATGGAAAGTAGGAACTAGAATAATTCTATATGTTAAAAACTTCATGAAAAATATAAAAATAATTGTTAAAATAGCATCTCAAAAATCTAATGTTTTACCACTACAAAACGGAATACCACAAGGCTCACCTATATCTGTTATATTTTTTTTGATAGCATACAATAAATTGGCAAACAGTATAGCACAACAAAAAGAAATTAAATTTAGCTCTTATGCAGATGACTTTTTTCTAATTATTAACTTTAAACAAGCCGATCAGTCGAGCGGGCGCGACAGTAGGATAGCCTGTGCAGGTCTTTAAAGAAAAGTATTTTCATTATAATTGGATTTAAATATATCGCTTGAAGTCGATTTTGCTGTTATCGAGTGTAGGTAGCTTGCGATAGTCTGGCAACATTGGATTGCGGCTATTGATTGTTTATGTTTAGAGCCACAGCAGACGAAAGGCAAATCAAACATACATGAACAAACGCGTCTTTTCGTTCATTATATCGTCGGGCGGCGCAGCGACTGCGCTGCTACTGCGCTGCGACGCATCTGCATAAATTTGATTCTTGAATAACTTTTGAGTTCAATATCCGATCGTACTGAAATTTGTAGCACACATTGAGAGTCGGATACTTGCCATGTGTGCCAAATCTCAAGTCTCAAGCTATTAAACTGCTCGTGTTATCAGCTTTTTCGAGTTATGGGCGAAGGGGGCGTGGCATCGCGATGAAATTTTCAGGACACATAAACCTCAAGCTTTTTATCATGTGTGCCAAATCTCAAGTTTCTATCTTTAACATTGCTTATGTTATGGTGATATTTCTAATTTTAAAACCAACGGGACATGATATCGAAAATTGAAAATAAACTTGATCTGCGTATGGTATTCAGGAACCTACATTCCAAATTTGAAGTCTCTAGCTCTTATAGTTGCTGAGATCCACGCGTTCATACAGACGGACAGACGGACAGACGGACAGACGGACGGACAGACAGACGGACAGGTGTCAATCGACTCGGCTATTGGTACTGATTCAGAATATATATACTTTATAGGGTCGGACATGCTTCCTTCTGCCTGTTACATACATTCACACAAATTCATTATAGCCTTTTTTGCCCATTTTTAATGGGCACAGGCTATAAAAGAACAAATATATAAACTTCAATTTAAACACACTATTTCAAAATATAGAAAATTGGTGCTCTTACTCTGGAGCAAAGCTATCCCTAGAAAAATGCCAACACTTACACATAAACATAATTGTCAATGTCGCATTTCGTGTAACAATATCCAAATACCCTGCGTCTCTCAATTAAAAATCTTAGGTTTAATATTAACAATACCTACACATGGCACACACATATAAATAACCTTAGATGCTCTCTTTCTAAAAATTTGAATATAATCAAATGTCTTGCTAGTCCCCGTTTCAATTGCAATTCATGTACTCTACTTTCTATCACAAAAGCAACAGTAATAGCTAAAATTGACTACGCCTTGTTCATATATGGATATACGCAAAAATCAATATTAAACAAAAAAAAACACCATTCAATGCAGCTATTAGAATCTCACTCGGAGCTTTCTGTACCACCCCTATTCACAATATGCTATCTGAAGCCAATATTCCGACAATAGAACAAAAAAGGGACTTTTTGACCGCCAAACTAGCTAAAAACTTACTCAACTCTGCTGACTCCCCAATTTCAAATCTTATAAAAAATCCCAAAAATATTTTACACAAAAAAATGTTGTCGACAATACAAAGAACTATTTTAATATCAACTACAAATAATCATCCATACCTGCCTATCAAAATATCAAACATACAACCCCTCTGGACTTTACCCACAAATACAATAGACACATCACTCCGAATATACAGCAAACAAAACACGTCACCACAAATATATAGGAAAAACTTTGTTAAAATTAAAGAACAATATAAAAATCATACCTTTATTTATACCGACGGATCACAACAAAATAATATAGCAGGATACGCAATAACCACAGAAACACACACCTTAAAATATGGAACATTACCACACTATTCCTCAGTTTTATCAGCAGAAATCATTGCAATTTTAGAAGCAATCAAAATAATCAAATAAAGTTTATCAGACTAAGATTAGGCCACACAAGATTAACCCACCAACATTACTTCAACAACATAAATAGCAACAACAACAACCTTATATTTAAATGCCCTTTATGTAACTGCCCCGACACCATTAACATAAAACACATATTCATTGACTGCCCCAAATTGAAGAATTTAAAGCAAACAATCATTAATAACAATAATCTTCTAGATTTTATTGCAAACCCTACAGAAGACAACATAAACAAAATCATAGTATTTCTTAAAAAATCTCAATTATATAATGATATCTAATCGCCTAAAAAAATTATAAAAATGTGTATACTTTCAATCAAAAGATTTATGAAAAATATTTGTTGGTTAGCCACAAAAATCTAAATTTAAGCACTGTACATTGATTCATAACCATTATTTTTCTGTATATAAGCAAATATTAATATAAGTATATTAATGTAAATAACTCCTAGATATATTAATTTAAATCTAAGACATTACTGTTATATTATTACAAATGTAAAAAAAATCCAGCTGAAGGCCACTGAAGCCATTGCTGGTATAGTTACACTTACTTTATGGTTTTCAACCATATTTTATGTTATTAAAATAAAATAAAAACACTTGAATTATTAACATACAAATGTTAATCTTAACATACAAATGTTAATCTTAACATACAAATGTGAATCTTAACATACAAATGTTATGTTAATATACATGTATGTAATGCATACATACTTTATTAAATATAATACATTGGCATTTATGGTAGAGTTTGTTTAAAAAAATAAAATATTGTTTTATTTTATTTAATTACTGTAATTATAAATTTAAAATATAATAATAAAAACAGAAACAAGTGTGCCTCTGGTAGGTCTCGAACTCCAGACCATTGCGCCAATGAAGCCATTGTCGATTATTTAACAATTTTTAAAAACAGAAAAATATGTGTCACTGGCGGGATTCGAACCCTAGATCCCACCGCAAGAATTCGACATTCTAACCACTGCACCAATGAGGCCATATTCACAGGTTTGCCAATTACTGGTTTTCTACAGAAGTGCAGTTAATAATTCAATGCCTTAAGTTGCTGCCTGCACATTTCCTGCCATTGTACATTCGATAATTTGTTTACTTCAAATCTCCGGATTTTGATGAAATTTTCAGTACGCATCGGAAAGAAAGTAAGTTTTATGTATGCCGATTTTGGAACTTGTATCTCGGGTTTTTCCGATTTATGGGGGCGGGAGGGGCGTGGCAAAATTCTAAAACAAACTTGACCTTTTCGGGGGTCACTGGAGTATTGTCACCAAATTTGGTGACCGTAGCTCGTATAGTCTCTGAGATCTAGGTGTTCATACAGCAGGACAGACGGACAGACGGACATGGCTATATCGACTAGGCTGGTGATGCTGATCAAGAATATATATACTTTATGGGGTCTGCCGGACTTCCTTCGACCTGTTACGCACATTTTTTTTTTAACAAACTTAATAGACCCTATTTACTTTTTTAAAGTAAAGGGTCTAAAAAAAATAAATAAAGTATTTTGTGTAAAGAGTTTCTTGACAGTGTCAAAAATAAGTAATAATTGATTTTGTTGTTTTTTATGTTACCTATTTATAGTTTTGTTATTTTTTTCTCACAAATTTCTTCATACTTATCATTAAATTTTTATTGATTAACAAAACTTAATAATTTTGAATAAAGGAGTATTATTTTCATATTTAAAATCAAAAAACAATATTTATTTACAGTGTTTAAAGTGTTTCTTGACAAACTGTATATATGTCGGATCGGCAGAGATATTGTTGCTCAGTTTAAAGCAATAGTTTAAGCAATATTGGAGACACCAAGTTTAAATACGCAAGTAGCTTACATCGCTATCGCCATCTCGCTCGTTCACGCACGCTAAGCAACTCAAGGGACCACATACAGCGACAGATAGCCTTGTCTCGCTCATACTCGAATATTCGTTGAATTTATCTACACTCATAAAAGCACTACATATGGAATAACGGGACTAAGAAAATAGACACCTAATTAGAGATGAGAGGCGCGCAACGGCCGTTAAATTCAAATATTCCCATCGTCGCTACCAAAAATACCCCGGAGGAATTAGTAAAAAATATAGAGCGCTTGTTTTCAAGAGAGCTCATCATGCAAATGAACTATGCAGGAGGAAAGTGGCGATGGACATTTTCTCACACTTAAATAATGCTCTGTGCAGTATGTTTTTAACTTTTGCATTTTATTGATTTAATAAAAAATTTTTTATTATAAAATAATGGTAACTAAACATTTTCATATTTTTTCAGAGGCAATCAGGACAAGCGACCGAAATTTCTCGGATTACCGAAAAAGTTTCCGGGAAGCCTTCTTAAAGTCAAAAAATAAAAGATACAAGGCTTCCTCTAAGGCCAAAAAATGAAAAATGCGAATAAGGAGAATTAAGAATTTTCCAATATTTTTCTTTTTTTTTAAGAAATTTTATTATTTTATTATATATATATACAAAAATATAATAATAAGAAATTATATGAATTTAATAATATATATATATATATATATATATATATATATATATATATATATATATATATATACTTTTCCGTCTACCATAGTCAGTTGTAAACTATGCTCAACAATTATCTTTTTATTACAAATCAAAAATTCTGTCGGCTTGAGTTGATGTATTTTTTCCCTAAAGTATTTTTCCTCTTCGATTGACAGTTCAGTTGTGTCTTTCTTGAACTGAAAACGAACTGGCCTGCAGTAACGTGTTGATGAAGGCCGCGGATTCTTCCAAATGATTGAATGGCTACTTTTTGAAATTAGTTGGAGAGGTACGTATGATGTGACAAATAGGCTCTTGTCCTCTGAATCGCAACTTGAAAATCTTTGTTTGTACTCACTATGGCCCGTACTTCCATCAAAACTCCACTTTCAAATTAACGTTCGGTTTTCAATATATTCATTCGTGATTGACTTAACTACATCTTCTTGAAGCTCCAATATGCTCGATGCTGTATTATCCAGTAAACTTTGCAACTCAATTTCAGCATGAGATTCATCTACTGATATATTTTTGGGGTATCTCTTTTTTTTTGCATTAACTATGGTTTGGTAGCTTGGAAATAAGTCGAAGGATATTTTGCTATTAACGAAATTCCTTACAAGCAAATACTGACTTTTGGACATGGCGGTCTCCATTATTAGGGAAATTACTTCAGTGGGATCTGCTTGCATTGACGTCTGTTGCTGATTTTCATTGCGCAATGCAGAAACAGCGGACTCATCCATTTTAATCAGCTGAGCTATACGACGTCGCTTTGTTCTAGATGAAGACTCCGCAAAATCAACCTTTCGACGACCACGATGAGCACTTTCCGCTATTTGCAGAGTTGAATTTTTGGTGGACTTAAGGACAATTGACTCCATTACATTTAGCCAATCATATTGATATTGTAAAATTGAAGATTTTTTCCGACCATACTGAGTCCACAAAGCAGCAATTCTTTTACATATGCAGCCAATCGATTTACAAAGTTCGTTGAGTTCGAAATTGTAATCATAATTCTTAAAATTATCTTGAACATCTTCGATATCTTCCCGTAATTTCGCAGCGTTTCTACCATCTTCGGTGCTCCATAAATTTAAAATGTACTGTCGGGAAAATACACAATGATACGAATCTCCTTTGGGAATGCAAACAAAAATTATTAAGAAAACGGAAAAAATATAAGAATAATTTTAAGTAAAAGTAATTAGCTGACAAATAAAAGCTTTAAACAATCACAAAAAACGAACACAAAGACACAACAAAGACAGAGACACAAAAGACGACACAGGGGCTCCGCTGCAGCGAGCTGGCAAAATTTGACCTTGAAAAAATAAGAAGTCGTGTTAGCATATTAACGATTACAAATACATCTGCAACTTTCCGCACCTAACATTAACGATTTTAATTATTTCATGTCAAGTTAGTATAAATTAATATCGTAAAGTAAAATAAATACCTCGAGCTTCAAAATCCATTTTAAATAATATAAATTTATACACTTAACCATTTACCAGCCCGATTTGAAGTGCGCTTTTGATTTGCAATATTTCACCAGAGCTCTGGTGAGAAGCTCTGCAGAGCTTCGATGCGCTGTTGAAATGAACACTTGTTCTTGCTTTTGATTCTATTTTTAGAAAGTACCGTTAAGTTTCCAGCGAAAACCGGTTTGCAAATTGGAAGATTGGACATTTTAGAGACAAACTGTGTAAATTGAGTTCAAATATTTTCTGATCGATTTTTTTGATTTTTGGCCTCTGACGGAACCACTGTGCAATGTCGTGACTTCTCTACCACGAGCTTTCAATGAAACAGAGGTAGTACAGCTTCACCACAAACGTGAAATGATTAACTGTCAAGAGTTTACGGCCGAAAACGTTAGGCCCCTTTTAGATTCTGTCCTTAACGAAGAGGGGACTTCAGAATTTACTTCTGATACTGTTCCATTTGTAGCTTCTTAAGCAGACGAGGGACTTATTCGCGAACCATTTCGTTCTAAAGAGGATGTCTCCTGCTCACTGGGAAGCATAAAAAAAGGTAATGATCATGATTCGTCAATTTGGCCTACCTTTTTTATTGCAATGTCGGCTGATGAAAGAATATGGCTAAAGCGCACAGTGGTCGATTTGGCGAAATTAGCTGTTTTTAATTAATAACTTCAACATTATTCACCGTATATTTAATATGTAATTATTCTCATATAAAAACAAATTTTCTACACATTAAATAAAAAAAATATTTTTTTTGTTTTAAGATTACAAATATTTTTTTTTATTATTTTAAATTTTTTTAATTTAAAATTTTAAAAATTTTTTTATATTTAAAAATTTCTTTTTAAATTTATTTTGAAAGAAAAAATTCTATTTAATATAAAAAAAATATTTAAAATTAAAAAAAAAATTTTTTTAACTTATTTATTTTTTGTTCTCTGAGAGACACTTTCACATAGCGCCATATGAAAAAGGTCTCTTTTTACCACTGACATTGAACCTAAAAAGTTAATTTTCTTGAAAAGTTGCAAAAAGTTGCAAAAATGTTTATACATTTCACGATCACAAAACATCAAATTAATTTATTAAATTGGAATTAGCTTGAATCCGTTTGAATCCCTTTAGTGGCATTCCACTGAAGTCAGGTGATTGCTATTATGAAAAGGTTAGTTTTAAGGCTACATCAAAGTATGACTAAATGAGATAAGCACAAGTAACAAACAAAAATTATTTACATAATACTTACCTTTATCTTTAAAAAAACCAACAAACTTGTTTTGGAACTAATTTTTAAAAATTTTCTGACGAAAATATTACTGACGTGCAAATCGGCGGGAAACTTTTCTGCAACAAGTGCGAAAACATATTTTGACTTTGAAAGCTCACAGCTGATCAGCTATCGATAAAAAATCCAAACGATGAGTGTTTCTGACATCAGTGGGATGTCAGTTATAAAGAAAAAAAAAATTTTGGCGGCTAGCTCCACTTTGAATTTTGAATTAAATGCAGCTAATTTCGCCAAATCGACCACTGTGAAGCGGCTTGTTCTATAAAAAAAAAGAATGTGACAAGTAAGATGTTACAGAAGAAGAAGCATTCGTGTTATCGTCTCAAGAGAAAGTGCGGCTACTAAGCTCTGATCCTGTAACTTGTGCTCGGTATTTTGACTATCGGTATAGGCAATTATTTAAGGTTCTGAAAAAGCAAGGGGGTATTTTCGAAGAACACAATGTTGTCATGTACTACTGGCGAGTTGAATTTCAGCAGAGAGGTTACCCTCATATTCACGGAATTTTTTGGCTTAAAGGTGCCCCTGAAGTAGATTTCCACATTGAAGCGTCTATTCCTCCAGTAATAGATTTCGTTGATCAGTTTGTTACCACGGATGTAACAAATGTCGACCTCTCTCCATTTATTCACTACCAAAGTCACAAGCACACGCACTCGTGCAAATGTGAAGTGTGGGGAAACTCTATTTGTCGTTTTGGTATTCCATATTTTCGAATGCCTAGAACAGAAACTCTGAGGCCACTGCCCCAAGATACTAATCAAGTCTCAAAACATTTCGCAAATTTAAGAAAAACTCGGGAATTTTTGCATTTATTTTTTGATATTGCCAGCATTGAACACTTGACCATATTCGACAATTTTTTGTCTCATGAACAAGTCAGCCTCTCTTATATACTACATATGCAATATGCAATATATTATATACTACAATGCAAAAAGCTAATATTGGTATCCAATTCATATTAGACCCTTTATTCATGCTGCAGCTATATAATTAATTAAACAAACAAATCCCAAAGGGATATTTCTCAATTGACGCGTGATGCCATCAAAGAATATAAGAATGGCAATCTCTCCATCAAGCAAAGACTGCAGTATATTGGTAATAAGTTCATTTCCGGCACTGAGATTTCTGCTCAGGAAGCCACCCACTGTTGTTTAGGTATGCGATTGTCTGAGACTAGCATCCCCCACGTTTACATTAATACGTTATTACTTGAGCATAGAGTCAAAATGCTCAAGCCTAAACAGCAACTACAAGAAATGTCTCCTGAATTAAGTGACATATTTGTAGTGGGATTACTGGATCACTTTGAACAGAGACCACATAGTCTCGACCCTGTGTTTAGTCGATTTTGCTGCTGAGTATAATTTCACAAAAACAATAAGAGCAGAGTATTGATATTGAAGATGTTGACGAAAATGAGGACTAAGGTGAATGATGTGGCTTAAATCTTCTTCTTCTCGATGGAAGTGGGTTTGTTAGGGAGAGGACAAAGCCTCGCATAATTCGATTTAGGAAGTTTATTTTAGATACCGATAGACAAAATTACTTTAGAAAACTAGTTATGCTTTATATTCCTTGGAGATATGAAGAGGTAGAATTAGTACAGAAAAATTGCGAGGACGTTTATTCAGAAAACGAAGAGACAATTAGGTTTAAATTTAAGAAGAACATATTAGAAGATTTATAAGACGCGCTTAGAAGGGCCATGGAAATTGAAAGCAATATCGAGGATGAACAGGTAGATGGACAGGTAGCTGACGAATTTAGGATTTTAGCCTTTCCGGAAATTAGTTCTCAATTGAATGTTTTAAATTTAAATGGTAATAATAGCCAAAATGTACATAATGATGATTCGGACGGTACTACCCGAATAATGAAGCTTCCGCCAATAATATCCGCAGAAAGTTTATCGAACCTAGTTCGATCATTAAATTTGAAGCAAGAAACTTTTTTTACTCACGTTTTACATAATGCCCACCATAATAAAGTTTTTCATTTCATCACTATATCAGTCCCTCTCTCAATTATATAAACGTAGGCCTGGATGCGACCCAAATTTTTCTGTGTGCCCCCACTGGAAAATCAGCATTCAGAATCGAAGGTTCTACCCTTTATTATATGTTTTTACTTGCCGTGAATCAATCTGGGTTACCCCTTTAAAATCTAGGAGATGATTTATTAAATACCCTTCAAGATTTATTGATCTTAAAGTTCTAATAATTGATGATTTTTCAATGGTCGGTGCCAACTGTTCTTCCATTTGGATTCTCGTCTTAGACAATTTTTAAAAAACAGCTAAGCCCTGTTGGAGATCGATGGGTTTTCAGATCCAATTCTGAGTTGCATGACCCTTACTGTACTATTTATGGGTCGTCTCTGTGGGATGCTATATTTCCGACTCCTTGGCTAGAGATGCACCCCCAAATCATAACCGAAAGTTTCCCAAACTTGACAGTCGGAATGCCGTTTCGGTTGTCTAAAGCTGTCAATGGCTTGCGCCATACTCTGGGTGGACCATCATTGTAGTACAACATCATTTTAGTTTCGTCGCATAATATGACGTCAACCCAATATTCTGCCGGCTGACTGATAATGCTTACAGCAAAAGTGAAGCGCTTTTCCACATTGACCGGCGAAAGCAGCGGTTTCTTCCTTGCAACTCTTGAGGAGTACCGTTTCATGTGAGACTCCCAAGTCACACTCATCTTCAAGCTCCTTGGCAAGAGTTCTAACCGATATTTGCGGATTTTGGGTAATTTTCCGCATGATTAGGCGGTCTGCACGTTTGCCAATCTTCCTTTTACGGCCACCTCCACTTTTTGTTTCAAGTGTCCCTTCGTTTTTCGCGCGACTTAGGACATTGTAAATTGTTTTCCTAGATACGGAAAACATTTCTACCAAGTCCACAACAGATTTGCCCAACTGGTGATTATAGTAAATCAATTGGATAACGTCAAAGCTTAACCTTTTGCCAGGCATTTTAAAAATGTAAGTGTCAAAAATGAGTAATCATTCATTTTGTTGTTTTTTTATGTTACCTATTTATAGTTTTGTTATTTTTTTTCTCACAAATTACTTTAAACTTATCTTTATATTGTTATTGATCAAAAAATGTTATAATTTTGAATAAAAGAGTATTATTTTCATATCTAAAATCAAAAAACTATATTTATTTACAGTGTGTAAAGTGTTTCTTGACGAACTGTATAAATCCAAGGAGCAACATATAGCAAGCTTGTGGTTTATACAACTTCACTAATGATTCGCGAGGCCTTATATGGCCTCGTGAATTCGTGACCCCAAAATCTGACCGCCAGTTCCCAGTAGAGCAAGAGCTTCGAAGTCTGTACACTACAACATTATTAAATAGCAACTACAACTGTCTATTTGACAGCAATGCATTTAATGCATTCTTCCATAACACGGAAAGTTTGCATTGCCACATTAGCGGTATTGGCTCCGATCAGCTAATGCTTCATTCTTCGCTCTTATGTTTCGTTGAGACTTCCACTTTCTCAAACGAGACATATCAAATTCCTGGATATAAAAGTGTAGTGCGCCTAGATTGTGATTCAGTAGTTAATAGATCTCGACCAAAATGAGGCATTTTTATCCTCATACAAAATTAGCTATTCGGGAATGTAAGTCTTTGTTCCAGTGGTCGTTATTATGCTGATTCATATAATGTTGCTTCTGCAATGTTTGAGTTTGCCGTACTTAAATACAAGTCTTTAGGGATATTAATTTTGTACAGAACTTCGAGTCATCCATTGCTTAAATTTGCAGCTGAATTTTAGGACTTATTTCAGATATCTTCATTTTTTGATAGAAGTTCTATAATTTTAGGAGATTTTAATATGTGCTTACGATCTCTCAGAGTCTGTAGTGAAAGGATTTATTACCTTTTCGGTAGCTTAAGGTATGAGTCTCTTTTAGTTTTGAATTCGTCTACATCCAATTGTGATACACATATTGATTGGCCGCTAACAAATATTTCGGATAGCAGGGCCAACGCGCGCACCTTCGAGATGATATACTGTCACCATAGTGGAGTTTTAGTTAGTATTCAAAATAGTGAGTTGTAGGTAATTTATTATTTGCCATATCTTCTAAATCTTTATTAAATATTTAAGATAAAATATTTTACTTAATTATTACATAATTTATATTATTATTTTATTATTCTATTAGTTTAATTGTATTATTATATTTATTTCTTTATTACTATATCCTACATTTATCTGCGCAGATAGCAGTAGAGCTGTAAAAACATAGATAGTGCCCCAACTCGAAGTTTTGAATAGTGATAGTCTAAACCGTCAACAGTATCGATACTATCACCTAAAAGAAAAATTTTAAGAAATTTTTTAGTCTTTTGTTTTGTATTGTTTTTTAGACCCCTTACGTTAAACTGGTAAAAAGGGGTCTATTAAGTTTGTCAAAATGTGCGTAACAGGTCGAAGGAAGTCCGACAGACCCCATTCTTGATCAGCATCACCAGCCGAGTCATGTCCATCTGTATGTATGAGCGCCTAGATCTCAGAGACTATAAGAGCTGGAGTTACCAAATTTGGTATGGTGGCTCGTCTATGGGCCAAGCAGATCAAGTTTATGTTAACATTTTTAAAAGCCCCCTTCCGCCTCTGTAAATCGAAACCAAAGTTTTTGAAATCCCATAAATCGAAATATAAAAGCTAGAGTACTGAATTTCGGCACACAGGACAAGTATCAGGGTCCCAATGCATCCTGAATTTCATCGCTATCGGATAATAATCCTGGAAGTTATTCAAAACAAGCCGATCAGTCGAGCGGGCGCGACAGTAGGATAGCCTGTGCAGGTCTTCAAAGAAAAGTATTTTCATTATAATTGAATTTAAATATATCGCTTGAAGTCGATTTTGCTGTTATCGAGTGTAGGTAGCTTGCGATAGTCTGGCAACATTGGATTGCGGCTATTGATTGTTCATGTTTAGAGCCACAGCAGACGAAAGGCAAATCAAACATACATGAACAAACGCGTCTTTTCGTTCATTATATCGTCGGGCGGCGCAGCGACTGCGCTGCTACTGCGCTGCGACGCATCTGCATAAATTTGATTCTTGAATAACTTTTGAGATCAATATCCGATCGTACTGAAATTTGTTGCACACATTGAGAGAAGGATACTTATTATGGTTGCCAAATCTGAAGTCTCTAGCTATTAAACTGCTCGTGTTATCAGCTTTTTCGAGTTATGGGCGAAGGGGGCGTGGCATCGCGATGAAATTTTCAGGACACATTAAGCTCAAACTTTTTATCATGTGTGCCAAATCTCAAGTTTCTATCTTTAACATTGCTTATGTTATGGTGATTTTTCTAATTTTTAAACCAACGGGACATGATATCGAAAATTGAAAATAAACTTGATCTGCGTATGGTATTCAGGAGCCTACATTCCAAATTTGAAGTCTCTAGCTCTTATAGTTGCTGAGATCCACGCGTTCATACAGACGGACGGACAGACGGACGGACAGACAGACGGACAGGTGTCAATCGACTCGGCTATTGATACTGATTAAGAATATATATACTTTATATGGTCGGAGATGCTTCCTTCTTCCTGTTACATACATTCACACAAATTCATTATAGCCTTTTTTGCCCATTTTTAATGGGCACAGGCTATAAAAATCTTTAAATGGAAATAGAGCCTTGAATTTTGGCACACAGAACAAACATTGGGGTTCTAATGTATCATCACGGTCGAATAATAAACTCTGAAGTTATTCAAAACTCAATATTACTTAGTGTCGGGAAAATGGAAGAAAAAGAGCATATTGCCGTTACAACGCGCTATGGGAACTATTAGTGTAACTCTTATTTCCTTTTTGAAGAATAATTAAAGGGTCTCTCATAGTCGACTTCGACTGTAGCCTTTTCTACTGGTTATTTATTAATAAGAGTGATTACAAATTAAATAAAAAGTTTGCGAGATCATCCGTTCTTCGGGAAGTTCATGTTTTCATGATATTGATATTACTTGATATGATGTTAAGGAACATAATGAAAAGAAAACCAGTCGGAAAAGCTAAAGTCGAAGTCGACTATGAGAGACCCTTTACTTATTCTTCAATATGGAAAGAAGAGTAACACTAATAGTTCCCCATAACGCGTTGTAAAGTCAATATGCTCTTCTTCTTCCTTTGGTCCGATACTGAGTAATATTAAGTCTTGAATAACTTCCGAGTTTATTATCCGATCCCGATGAAATTTTCAGGATATTTTAGG
This sequence comes from Drosophila histrio, assembly GCA_958299025.2. Taxonomy (NCBI): domain Eukaryota; kingdom Metazoa; phylum Arthropoda; class Insecta; order Diptera; family Drosophilidae; genus Drosophila; species Drosophila histrio. The sequence continues at coordinate 19,179,323 of OY282582.1, read as the reverse complement.
ACCCCAATGCTTGTCCCGTGTGCCAAAATTCAAGGCTCCAGTTTTTAAAATGACCATTATATGGGATTTTACCTTTTTTTTGAATAAGATTATAATTCGATCGCGATGAAACTTTCAGGATACGTTAGGACTCTGATACTCGTCCTGTGTGCCAAATTTCAGGAGTATAGCTTTAATATTTTTCGTCTTATGAGATTTAAAAATTTTGTTTTCGATTTTTGGCGCCGGAAAGGGGCGTGGCAAAATTCTAAAACAAACTTGACCATACAGCAGCACAGACGGACAGACGGACATGGCTATATCGACTCGGCTGGTGATGCTGATCAAGAATATATATACTTTATGGGGTCTGCCGGACTTCCTTCGACCTGTTACGCACATTTTTTTTTTGACAAACTTAATAGACCCGTTTTACTATTTTAAAGTAAAGGTTCTATAAAAATAAACTCAGTCCAGCTGCTACTGATTTTTGTTTTGCATATGGATGATGTTTAAATGCTTTGGCTTAAATACATCCTTCTCTCGGATATTATTTGACCCGCTCTGCTAAACATTCTCTCTGATTCGGTAGAGGATGCCGGGATGCAGAGATGCGACTTCCACCAAGCTTAGGTATTCATATATTTAGAAAATGTTATACTTATAAATAGATATTTTATTAATTACCTTTCAATATGTAAGATGATCCAGGGAATACGGGGCATTAGGCTTCTCGGTGTACTGCTTAAGCGCCAAGATTGAGTTCACCCTCTCATTACTTATTCTGAATTTACATTTTTCATGGACGTAACCAATTAAGGACAATGCCTCCACTTCGCTCGATGGCATTTCGTCTGGATCCACTGAGTTCCGATAGAGTGTTAGCTCGTTCCCTAAAGCCTTCATTGCCTCCGCAGCATTGATAGGTGCTCTGAATGCCTCTTTTTTGAACCGAGGATCCAAAATAGTGGCAATCTTAGTCACGTTCCTGAATTCAAACTTGAACAATCGCGCTTGAACTCTTTCTTTTAATAGTGTGCAGACTTGGACTCCCTTTTGGGTTTGCAATTTCATTGCCACTTTTTCCAGACTCAAAAATATTCAGCAAGCCACTGGTATTATTAAGGAAATGTCGCCAGCCACATAATGTGTGGCAACGTCAAAAATATTTAGCAACTGACATATGTATGTCACTTAACAGGTTTATTTCATCCGCCTTAAGCATCTGCTCTGACTTTGGAGTATTGACCACTCCTGATGCTATTTCATTTTTGAATTGCAAAAATCTTTTGATCATATTGAAGGCGCTGTTCAGTGGGTGGGCACTTCTTGTATAAGACTATACGACTGGTCTCTTTGTGCGGTCATCAATTTAGCATATGCAGTGGCGCTGCTTTTAATAAAAGTCACAATTGTTTTGCATTTAAAAAGTGCAGTTTTAACAACTGGAGATGATAGTAACATCTTGTACTACAAGATTTACGGTATGCGCGAAGCATCCCAAATGAAGTTTCTTGAGCGTTTCGCATACCTTTTCCATAATAGCCGCGTTGTTCGTCACTGTTGAAATCACTTTTTCGAAAGTATTCCATTCCTTCAACGCCGATTCTAAAGTTCTGCAATATTTTGTGCATTGTAATTTCGGCCATCTAGCAGTGGCATATTAGACAAAACAACTGACTTCAGGTCAAAAACAATTAGGAAGTGGCAAGTTATTGTCAAATAGTTGGTAATAGCTTTCGATGAACATCCGTCTGTCGTCTGTTTGGAGTTTTGGGACCACACATGAGTGCATGTCCTTGATATAGATGTCCCGAACCTGATAACGACTGGGTACTTGGTACTTCGGTACTTTGAAATGGGCTGAACGTCCGTGGCGATCATTTTTGCCACTGCCCGATCGATGTCAATCTTACATTTTGAAGCGGCCTCACATATCTTGGCACCCTCAAAGTATGTGGTTATTTTAGCCACTGGAACTCCAGAAGATTTATGGTCCGGGTGCTTCCTCGTCAGATGATCTTTCAAATTTGACGTGTTACCGCTGGTGCGATAAGATTTGGAACATATATTGGAGCACGTGTGAAGTATGTCCACAACTCGGAAACCAATACTTTCTTTTATCCTATTAGCATTTGCCATATCCTATTAGCATTTGTGTGACGAATAGTCGATGTCGCCATGCTTTCTTTGTAGCCAAACTTTTATATCAGGTAAAAGTTTTGGCGTCCATCTTCCAGTGCTTTCGTTCGCCTATCGTTCCTGCCACGAGGCAAGGGTCTCCTGCTTGCAGATCTCGACTGACTGTCTCGTCGCGACTGCTATTTGTCGAAGCCCGTAGTTTTTCTTGCGTTCTCGGGCTAAGATGTCGATTGGCACGACGCCTGCAATGACCATCGCTTTTTGCTGCTGACAATGTCCGGTATGCGCTAATTATTCTCAACGCGCTCGTCCTTTGTATCGCTAGGAGTTGCTTTGCCTTACACCTTGTGATCAAGGCGTCTGCCCAGATCTCGCAGCCGTAGAGTAGTAAAGCATTGTTAACCTCCATGAGCAACTTCCGCCTTCATTGCACGGGTCCGCCTACATTTGCCATGAGCCTACTCAGGGATCGTGCGGCAGCGGCAGATTTCGTTCTAGCGTGTCGTAGCTGCGATTGGTTAAGGTGAAGGTTAACTTTGAGTCAAGTCTCATTCCCAGGTATTTTATAACCTTTTGTTTTCTAAAAATACTCTGGTGAATCCTCATGTCCACTTTTGTTGGAATTAGTCTTCTCGTTATTAAAAGTAGCTCCGTTTTTTCTGTTGCTAGTCTTACACCGCGGGAGTCCAATCAATCCTTGACACGGGTCATTACCTGTGTTAACTTCCGTTGAGCGTATTCTGTACTACGCGCCGTGATGACTGCAAGGAATGTGTCATCTGGCATTTATATGCGGAGAACCTCGTCGTAAGATATATTCCATAAGTCTGGTCCAAGTATAGATCCCTGCGCAGCGCCGGCTGTAATTGAAATACATTTTTCACCTGCATTGGAGTGGTATACTAGCTTTCGATTTTCGAGGTAACTGTGTATGATGTTCATCAAATATCCAGGTACTCTAAATCGACTTTGCAGTGCCTTGATCATGTCGACCCATGTGACGCTGTTACAAGCATTTTTTACATATAAAGTTGCCAAAAGGACTATTGGTCGTGAGTGGTGATTGCCTTGATGATTCGCTAGTGCCTTCTGTGTGACTTTTTGATTTGCTCCAATTGTAGACCTGCCTGGTCTAAAGCCATACTGTTTTGGGGAGAGTCCTCCACCATTTTCGACTGCAGCCGCCAAGCGGGGCTTAATAAATCTTTCTAAAAGCTTCCCAGCTGCATTGAGCATACAAAGAGGTCGGTAGGCTGACGAAATATCGGGGTCGCTCTTTCCTTTGCATATTAACAACAATTGTTGTTCTTTCCAGCACTTGGAGAATGTGCCACTTCGAATGCACTTATAATACATTTCCAGCAGCATTTCTATGATAACTTTGGGCACTTCTGCCAGCACGTTATCAGGACCTGGGGCTTTCCCATTTTTCAAACTCTTAGCCGCTTTCACAAGCTCGTTGTAGTTGAAAGGCTCTATCGTTGGATCCGCTGCTGGGTTCCTTGACTCGGCTGGTGTGTGGGGAAAAGCGTATGAACAATGCTGTCCATTTTATTCTCCTCCAGATAAGGAAGTCCAATGTTTGCCTTGAGCTTCTTCATGACGATCTTGTATCCTAAGCCCCAAGGATCGGTGTTGATGTCGTTACACAGTGTTTCCCATCTCTCCAGCTTTCTTTTTTTGATAGCAGTATTCAAATCTTTTTTAGCCATTCTGTTCTGGGCATCCTGTGTGGTAAAGTTTCCTCGACGTCTAGCTCTGGTTGGCCGGCGTCGCCACCTTAGACATTTGTCTCTTAGCATGCTGATTTCCTCTGTACACCAGTAGACTTCTTGGCCCTGTCTGTGTCTGTTTCCCGCTCTCGGCATTGCAACCTCACAGGCTCCATTGATTAGTGTCATGACGCTATTAACTGTGCTCTCGGCAGTTTCTATGGCAGCTTTCCTGTCGAGTTCAGAGATTAGTGCTTCCTTGTTTAAACGTCGAACATTCCACCTGCGGTTCTGTCGTTCAACATAGGGTATGCGTCTACTTGTTGACGTCTCTTCCACGAATGAGATGTATTGGTGGTCGCTGTCAGTATAGATGTCAAGGACTTTCCAGTCTTAAATCCTGGATGCCAGGCTTTCTGACACCATAGTTATATCCGGGACCGTACCTTCGCATCCACATCGACTGAAAGTTGGGGTTGAGCCAACGTTTGCAACTATGAGCCCGAGTCTGGCAGCCATGTTAACGACCCTTCGGCCTCTTTGGTTGATTATTGACATTCCCCATTCTTCTTCTGATAATTAAAGTAGCCCGCTACTATGCACTTTCCTTGTATTTGAAAGGCGGTGTCCTCTATCTCGTGCAGTTTGCCCTCGAATTTTTGGATGTTGTCGCTCTGTGTTAGGTAGCAGCTGAAAATGTTGTAGCCGCCAACTTTAACGTATGCAAAGCTGTCTCCTCGGCCTTCGTTAGCATTATGCGTTCCGCTTCTGCTAGGTATCCAGACGGCTGCAGTTTTTGTGTGCTCCTCAATGCATAGGACATCCTCTCTTTTCTTAAATTGTTCGCTGATAATCACCAGATCAGCCTGCCGTTCCAGAACAATTTGAGACAGTAAGGCATCCGATGTTTTGCTTCGATGTAGGTTTGCTTGAATCACTTTCATATTTTGGTTTTTCTGACAAAGGCTCTGCAGTTATTCGATCCTGGAAAGTGGTTACGCTCCTTCAGTTTCTCATGTGCGCACAAACAGCATCTCTGGCGCTTGGTACAACCTCTCATCTTGTGTCCGCTCTCTCCGCATCTAATGCATAGGTCTCTTCGATCAGGTCCTGTGCATTCGGTCTGAATATGGTTAGTTCCAAAGCATCTGAAGCATCGTTTGATATTTTCGCGGCGCCTTACTCGACAACGGGTCCATCCAATTTTGATTCTTGGCTCTTTTAAGACTTTGTCTGAAAAATAAAGAAAAAACAATTTTTATTAATTGCCAAATTCTAATAATATAATTGTGTTGACTACACAAAATATTAATAATACGCCGCACCAAATATAAGAATAACAAGCCGATCAGTCGAGCGCGCGCGACAGTAGGAAACCCTGTGCAGGTCTTCAAAGACAAGCATTTTCATTATAATAGTATTTAAATATATCGCTTGAAGTCGATTTTGTTTGTATCGAGTGTAGGTAGTTTGCGATAGTCTGGCAACACTGCACTGCGGCTGTTGAATGTTTTTGTTTAGTTCGTTATATCGTCGGCGCGGCGCGGCGACTGCGCTGTAACGTCTTCTTCCTTTGGCCCGACACTGAGTATTATTAAGTCTTGAATAACTTCCGAGTTTATTATCCGATCGCGAGGAAATTTTCAGGATACGTTGGGACCCTGATACTCGTCCTGTGCGTCAAAATTCATATTTAGTTTTATGGGATTTCAAAAATTTTGTTTTCAATTTACGGAGGCGGAAGTGGGCGTGTCAAAATGTTAAGATAAACTTGATCTGCTTAGCCCATAGACGAACGAAAATTCCAAATTTGGTGACTCTAGCTCTTATAGTCTCTGAGATCTAGGCGCTCATACAAACAAACGGACAAGATGGACATGACTCGGCTGGTGATGCTGATCATGAATATATATACTTTATGAGGTCTGCCGGACTTCCTACGACCTGTTACGCACATTTTTTGTTCACAAAATTAATAGACCCGTTTTACTTTTTTAAAGTAAAGGGTCTAAAAATTGGCCAAATCGTACTACTATATCCTATAGCTTCCATAGGAACAATTGCCTCAGTATTTGCGCTTATATGAGAGAGCAGTCATAAGTTGACTTCTTGTGGTCATATCAGGCTGATATTTTTAATGTAAGTTATTTACAAACTTAGAGCTATAGTACAAAAATGTGGAAATGATTGCCCAACTCCACATCCACGCCCACCTTCTCACCAGTAATGAAAGGATCAGAGCGACACGTGAAATTTTGGGTGTATGTTTCAATCGATATTTTTTAATATCCTTAATTCAAGCCTCAGCGGCTTCTTCAAAAAGCTCTCCGATCGAAAGTAAGGAATGTTGTATAATATTAGGAGCATGAAGTAAGACTTTATGAACCGATGGGGGGAGATAAAACCAGGGATGTTTGTCAATCAGCTGCTTTGCGGTTTCAAGAGCATAGTCGCAAAATTTGGCTGAATTTATCTTGTAGCCCGAAGATAGCGCTTGCAACAAAGTTGAGACTCTGATTATCAAGTCTGCTAATATTCTACATGACCAGTACTACCATCGAATCAGCATTTTCCGAATAAAATCAGATGATCATCATAGACATTGTTGATAACCTCATTTTTAAGTTGCAATATGCGTGTCGCAGTGTGATCCAATAAACTTTGAAGTTCAACTTCTGCTTGAGATTCGCTGACAATAATATTATCCGGCTAGCTATTTTTTAACACACAGAACTTGATCATAGCTGGGCAACAATTGATATTAAATTTTTGTGTTAATAAATGTACGTGTCATAAAATATTGGCGTTTGCTTAACTGACATTCCATGAAAAGAGCTAAAACTTCTTAAATTCTTACATATTTCGGAAATTTGTTTATTCCCTTGAAAATCAGACATCCGTAAAAGAGATGCAGCAGACTCATCTCGAATCGCAACCTCTGCTATGCGTCGCCGTTTCGTCCTATTTGAAACCTTATTAAAATCCTTTTTAGGACGTCCACGATGTAAATTATAAGCTTATGGTGACGAACAGCATTTTAGAATACTAATTTCCTTGCACTCAATCCAATCAGAATATTTTCTCAAAAATTTTGATTATTTCCGCTTAACGATTTGCCTAACAATGCAAGCTCCTTACAAATGTAGTTTATTCTTTTTGCAATTCTTCCATATCCGGCTCTTATCCCTTATTTCTTATGCCCAAAATTAATGCAACCAGCATATTTTCAATTCTTTGGGCAAGTGTACCGCATTCTTTAAACCAAATGTTAAAAACATGCTTTCAAGAATACTCGCATTGATTTTCGGTACCTGGGAAAAGAATTAACTAATAAAACGAAAAAGTAATCTAAAAACATAAAACACTAAGCAAGAAACGAAAATACATCAAGGGAAACAACAACATAACTGACACAGAACAAACCAGTCGGAATGGCTACATTCGAAGTCGACTATAAGACACCCTTTACTTATTGTTCAAAAAGGAAATAGGAGTAACACAAATAGTACCCCAAAGCCTATGTAACGTCAACATGCTCTTCTTCTTCCTTTGGCTCAACATTGAGTAATATTGCGTTTTGAATAACTTTCGAGTTTATTATCCGATCGTGATGAAATTTTATGCATTTTTTGATGCATTAGGACCCCGATGCCTGTCCTGTGTGCCCAAATTCAGGACTCTAGCTTTAATATTTTTGGTTTTATAAGATTTAAAAAATTTTGTTTTCGATTTTTGGGGAGAGTGTTTAAGAGAGTTTAAGAGTGTCTTATAATATATTTTAATTTCTTAAATTGAGTGTGTTGCACTGCACTGCGGACAAATTTTTCATTCTATTTTTAGAAAGTCCCTTTAGAAATGCCAAACAAACTGTATTGCATCGTAAAGTTTGGACAATCAGCTGATCGTGAAACCGGTTTTCGCTAGAATAGCTCAAAATAAATTTTATTTTATTTTTGTCCTATGGCAACGACCACTATGGATTGGTAAGTATCCTACTCTCAATGTGTGCTACAAATTTCAGTACGGTCGGATATTGAACTCAGAAGTTATTCAAGCAGATGCGTCGCAGCACAGTAGCTGCACCGCGGCGACGATATAACGAACGAAAGGTCGAGTTTGTTCATATATGTTTGATTTGCCTTTCGGCCGCTCTGGCGCTCAACATAAACAATCAACAGTAGCAGTCCAGTGTTGCTTCAATTGACTTTAAATCCCATTCTTTGAAGACCTGCACAGGGATTCTTCCTGTCGCGCGTGCTCCACTAATCGGCTTGATTTTTGTTGGCTAGTGGCTGCTTGCGTTGTGCACGAAAAATGACGCAGGGGGGCAGTTGTTAAATTTTTTTGAGTAAATTATTTTATTTAAAAAAAAAAAATTTTTTTTAAATTAAATTTATTCAATACTATAATAATAATTGCCTTGGATTCACGGAAAACTTGTCAATTATTTGCTTTTCAATTTTCTCACGGTTTTCGTTTTCTATGTACGCTCATGAGACATAGTCCAGACAGTCTTTCCTCCCCTATTGTGCTCCTCAGCCACGTTTTCACTCTACGAAGAGTACCGAAGGAACGCTCCACCGTCGCTGTTGTGCATGGTAAGGCGCTCAAGATAGTAATACATTTATTAATGATCGGAAAAAATACATCTGCGTCTTTAAATAGGTCAACAACTTAAATATCCTTTAATTCATTTTCGCTCATGTTCTTTTTCCTCCACAGATTATACCAAAGACTAAGTTCCCCACCGACATCCAAATTATACAACTTTTGAAAGTGCTTCGAATTTTTATCTACCTCTTCACTGGAGCATTTAACCAGATACAACGGGTGCAATTTAGACAGCGAAAAAGCTGGAGCGTTCTCATTTGAAAATCTTAGTTTCAGAGCTGTTATTAGTGAATCGAGATACGGAATAATTTTAGCTCGTCGCCAGTATTAATTTTCGTTGACTACAGGAGGATTACTTCTGTTATTTTGTTTTACCGTAATCCGTGGCAGTGTCATGTCTAGTCCTAAATCATCTGTAATTATTCGCGACTTGATGATAATCTCTTCAGTGGTTTTTTCTGCTAATAATACGGTCATTTTTAAGCACATCTAATATTTTTTCAATGTGCTGAGCAACAGCAATAAAGTCTACTGACTTTTTCTGCAAAATGTTTGCTGTAGGTTCCAGTAATAAGGAATATTTTTCAATAACCTTTAAAGCAAATATGAACACTGGTCTTGTCGCCGCAGAGTAAAACTGATACGCAGACTTTCTTGTGCCAGAGTATCCTTCTGTTGTCAACTTATTAAGGGCTTCCAAAATTTCAGAAAAGTTTTCAGAAAATTTGCTGATAGCCTTATACTTTTCCGACCATCTTGTTTCGCAAAAGCATTGTTGATTCACGGAAAAAGTTAATCACATCTTTGATAGTTCCTATAGCATTTCTAATTTCTGGAACCGCATTCACATCATTGATCAAAATTATTAAAGATTTAACTTGTGACTCGAACAGTGGAAATATTGTGCGCGAGTGTATTTCCTTCCTAGGATGGCTTGTTCTCCACCTTCTTTGCCTGCCATTGTAGAACAGCCATCGAAGCCAAATCCAACGCAATATTCAGGTATGAGCTCATGGGACATTAAAAATTTGTCAATTTCTGTAGCAATGGAAGAAGCATCCTGTGCTGTAAGCTCAATAAACCCAACAAATTCTTCTCTAATTTTTTTCCATTGTTTTATCGTAAAATCGCAATCCAATTGATAGTTGCTCTTTCCCAGCTATGTCAGCAGTCTCATCTGCTAATACGGCGTAAGCATTCGATTTTTTAACATCTAATATGATCATACCTTTAATAACTTCACCGCAAATTTTTATCAACTCATTTTGAATTTGTGGTGAGGTATAAATTGCGTTACGTCGGCATTTTTCGAGATGACCTCTTAATCTTGCATCACCAGCATCGATTCGTATATTTATGAGATCCAATAAGATACCTCCATCCTGTTCTTTGCCGCTTAATGGTAAATCATGTGTTCCGCAAAAAATTACACATGAAATAATTGATAGCAGAATATTTCGGTTATCTTCTCTTAGCTACTCGTGGCAATTTTGCAATTGCACATTAATGGGGACATCTACAATAAAAGCTTTAGCTGCAACGGTTGCCTTAAGATAAAGTATTGTAGTTGCATGCTTCTTGCAGTCTTCATGAATGTTTTTAAAGCGTAAAAAAGGTCGTATCATGAATGATCCCAATACTCCATGCGTTGTTCCAGGAACTGGTGGAAAAAGTACACAGTACTTGCAAAGAGCATCTTTTAATCGCTTGGAATACACTAGCCAGGGTGCGTAAAGGTCTAGCCAAGCATAATTAAATTTTCTTTTCAAACTTTCTGCATAATTTTGAAAGGGTGAAGCAAAATATCCTTTTTCTTCTCGACGGAAAGCTGGCTAGCTCGTCCAACATAAAGTCCCACGTCATTTGTATGACAGTCATCGCTTTCATTTCCAGATGATCGCACTGCAGAAGGCACTTCTTGAGCAGACTTATGCTGCAAATTGTCGCTTTTGTCGCTTCCGCTGCTGCTGTCACGACCCCTTTTCCGCTTAACAGATGATATACCTTTAAATTTGTGAGCGAAGATCGTACATTATTAGTGAAAGTGTTAATAAAATCTTTACAGAGAGTTTACCTTTTTGAAAAAAGTTTCTTATATCCATTGTGGTTTTCAATTCTTGAGATGATTACATTTTCCAGCAGTCTATGTAACCGTTTACACTTTTTGTAATTTTTATTTGAATTAAAGTTGCTCCTGAACTTTTGTGCAAACTAGTGATGTGACAAGCATCGATACCAAAATTTTTGCCCTGGTAGTTGTAAAATTCCACGTAAATAATCGATTTTCAATGTATACATACATATGTATCTCGCTCTTATAAACAGCTGTTTGCGTGTTCATTTTATGAGGCCCATACACGACACGTGTTGCCATACTTATTCAATTGGAGCGAACAATATTGTTACGAATTCCACTTTTTATATATATTACGATTTTAACATACATTTAACGGCTCTAGGGGGGGGGGGGGCAGCTGCCCCTCCCTGCCAAACCTGGCTACGCCCATGGCAACAGCCAACGCCATTTTTCGTGCGCAACGCAAGCAGCAGCTTTTTTTTGAAGTCGTGGCGGCCAGGAATCGTTAGGGAATATTAAGGAAAGGGAATTCTGGTACAGAATGGTATGTACATATGGGCATATCCCAAAAATCGTATACCAAGCAAAAAAAATTAAAGTTGCTCGAACAATATTTTTTTTTGGTTTCAGTAATAGTATATATATTGAATTTTAGAGAAATGAATCGAAAATTTATTTTCGTGGGTATATTATATGAAATATCGGACTATATCCAGACTGACTTTGAAAATTCCGGTTTTTCGTTAAAAATAGGGTTTTTTTAATATTTTCAAAAAACATATAAAAATCAAAATGAGAAGCTTGATTTTTTTTGGAATCATATCTTATTGAAATGAACTTTTATATAAAAATACAAAACTTTTGGATATTTTTCAGAAAAATATTAAAATAAGTGATGTAATGTTACGCATTTTTTATGTAACGTCCGCAAATAGGGTTTTTTTTGTGTAACTGGTAAAGTTTTAATTTTTTTTTTCTCAAACTTTCTTTGCAACCATTTTTTATAATGTACTTTCAAAAGAAAAAAAAAATTTTTTTTTTAAAGCGGTTTTTCGAAAAAAAAATTTTTGCTATTTTGGTAACGTCCGCAACAGAAACCAATAGGTAAAAATTAAAAAAAAAAATTTGTAGACTAAAATTAAATTATCAGTTCCAAATTGAATATGCTAATGCATTATAGATCTCCTAATTATTGTACACAATTTTTTTTGGATCGGAACACTATATATTATATATCTGCGGTGTAACTGATTTAGCCGAATGGCACTAAAGTTGCAGTTTTTAACCTATTGAACTGAAACTCTTTTCACATATTTTTAGTTTATAAAACAAGTTGCCAAAATTTACTAGATTTGGACTAATTATTTATATAGCTGCCATATAACCGATCTAGTCGGTATATATCAACCTGTGTGGGTTTCTTGTACCAAGCCACTAATAGGTTAATTTTGACAAAACACTGCAAAAGTGAAGAAAACCCACAACTTTGTCCATAATTAAAATCTTACGTGTAGAGAAACACATCACATTACATTCATAAATATCAACAGTGCGAAATGCATGCCGTTCCCTACCAGAAATACATTGATCAGGTGTAATGGAATGAAAAAATCATTGATTTATAATCACAACTACCAAAATTTTGTTAGAAAGAACTACTATATAAGCGTTATTTAGTTTGATTTTGCTTAGAAGTATTTTAATGGTTGACGCTATGATTGAGAAATATTTAACAAAACACATTCAAAATGTAGGTATTCGCAAGTACAATCAATTGGTATAATAACATAAGTGTGTCAGGAAAAAAATGTTCATGCTCAAGGTTCCGTTGCGGACGTTACATGCATCGAAATTCATTTTTCTGGTTGGCAAGCATTTTCATCATTTTCAGGGAATTTTTCGTCTAAATCAAAAAAAAAATACTTAACATAAAAGATGGAGAAATATTTAAAGATAAGAAAATATAGAATATCTTATAAAAATGTTCCATTTGTTTTGTAGAAAAAAGGATTATATTTTACTTATTTTCTGTTTTTGAAAGGTGGAAAAAATGTAACGTCCGCTATGTAACGTCCGCAACGGCCCGTTTTTTAAATAAAAAACGAACGGAGTCACTTTTGGCCACAATGAAAACTGTTTTTTAATCTTTAAATATTTCTCCAACTTTTATGTTAAGTCTTTTTTTTTTGATTTAAAAGAAAAATTCGCTAAAAATTATGAAAATGCTTGCCAACCTCCAAAATGACTTCCGTTTTATGTAACGTCCGCAACGGAACTTTGAACTTGAATATTTTTTTTTGTGAGACACTTATGACATATGTTATTATACCAATTGATAGTACTCGCGAATACCTACATTTTGAATGTGTTTTGTTAAATATTTCTCAATCATAGCGCCAACAGTCTCAAAAATAACGCCAAAATTTGCGTACGAATGTAACGTCCGCAACGCTGGATTAGCCCATATGTGTGTTGGTATGTACATATGTAAATTTGTGTGTATGCATGTAGGAATGAAATTAAATTGTGGGTATATTATAGACAAATAAACTTTAGCTATTCCCATATGTATATAAAAATACTATTTCTTATTATTAATAAAAAACAACTTTAAAATATTGACTGCTATCTTCGTGTCATAATTTATTCATGTATGCATGTATATACATAGATACGTTTGCGGGTTTTTGTATTCGGTTACGGCTTATGCCCATCAAATTCATGATAAGGAACTCAACGCAAGTTATATTAATTTATATTCATTTTTTTTTATCATTTTAATAATAACTAGTTATTTTCAGCAGTATGCAGACTTCCTAGTATATTTCGCTAAATTGCCTCAATGCTTAGCTGTATCGGTATGATAACTGCCTCAAAAATGGATAAAATAAAGCGCGTGGTTGGCTTAACTATAATAGAAAAACTACGTTACGTTAATGAGAAATCCTGTAGTGGAAATCACATCGATAAATGTGACACGATGTATGTTGGCACTACAAAATCTAAACTGAAAACCAGAATATCCCAACAAAAATCAGATAGTAAACTTCGCCGACCAAAAATTGTACAAAAAACAGCTTTAGCAACACATTGCATACAGAACGGCCACAGGGCGAATTTCGAGAAAACGAAAATATTACTACAGGAACAACAATATAGAAAACACTACACAGTGGAGATGCTGCACATAATAAATACACCAACAAATAAACGAGTAAACTACAAAACAGATACTGACAATTGCGCTCATATATTCCGACATCTACTCAGTTACAAACTCCAAGCCGACGAAAGCGGACTTGTAAAACTAGAAAAAAATTGTATGTTAATTTATTTAGATAGTTTTTTAAGAATCAGTGTTTTAAATGTTTTTTCCTTTTTGTAGTCGCCCTTAGGACGACAGTCGAAATATATCAGCAACAATTTTTTAAAATAAAATAAATATTTACATCAAGACCTCGAGCCAGCCAAACAACCCACATAACAAGTAGAAAGGTCGCCAAACACCATTATTTAAATACTTAATTATTAAAGTATTTATATTTTAAAATATTAACTATCTGTATACATATATATATACATATATATATAAATATATATATATTTATATATTATAAAATTCATATTATTTCTTATTTATATATTTTTTTTATACCTCTTCCTCAATATGCCGCGTTTAACTAGTCAGTCTGCCAAACAGCGATCTAACAATCGCCGCTTAAGAAAGAGGTCAACTAGGGAAAATTCTTTATATTCCCAAATAGAAAATGCGACAAATGCAAGCTCGCAGAGAGATCGTAGAGCAGACATAGAGTTCAGGGAAGTAGAGCTAAATATTAATAGGATACGGCGCTCAACTAGCAGAGACAATTCAGTGATTATAAATCACGAACGATCTCAGGATAACCTGCGTAAATCGAACAGTAGACGGGATTTAAGCATACGGACAACAGATCAGGAGATAAATACTCGGATGGGGGACAGAGACGAACCGACGCAGATTTTCGGCAACGGGAAAGGGTAGCCGATAATCTGCGTAGATCGAAGCATAGAACCAATCGAACCAATTGCCAAAAGCAATTGCTGACGCCTTAGGTATTAGTCAGAAAGTAAGCCAAAATAGGAGCCATACTCAAAACAGGAATGCAGAAAACCTGGCGATATTGTACCCAACTTAACCCCTTTAGAAGCTCAAATAGGCATTTTTAATCGAATGGTAAAGCTGGGTCCAAATTAAGTTTGCCTTCGCTGTAAAGGCCTGTGGTTTCCACACCAACTGCAGAGGATTACTCTTACTTTCATTGAGAGTCGTAATAAGTATAGTGCGGACATTTTAAGTCTATCAAGTCAGTTTCCCTCCGCTGACGACACTTTTAAAATTTGCAATACCTGCAGCAGCAAAATTAAATATGGAAGGAAACCAAAATTTTCTATTACAAATGGTTTAGATTTTCCTGATCTGCCCGAGTGTCTCAGAGGGCTTACTCCATTGGAGGAACGACTTATTTCTCCTCGACTTCCTTTTATGATTATAAAGACGTTAGCTCTTCCTACGGAATATTTCGGCTTAAAGGTGCCCCTGAAGTAGATTTCCGCAATGAAGCGTCTATTCCTCCAGTAATAGATTTCGTTGATCAGTTTGTTACCACGGATGTAACAAATGTCGACCTCTCTCCATTTATTCACTACCAAAGGCACAAGCACACGCACTCGTGCAAATGTGAAGTGTGGGGAAACTCTATTTGTCGTTTTGGTATTCCATATTTTCGAATGCCTAGAACAGAAACTCTGAGGCCACTGCCCCAAGATACTAATCAAGTTTAAAAACATCTCGCAAATTTAAACAAATCTCGGGAATTTTTGCATTTTTTTTTTGATATTGCCAGCATTGAACACTTGACCATATTCGACAATTTTTTGTCTCATGAACAACTCAGCCTCTCTTATATACTACATATGCAATATGCAATATATTATATACTACAATGCAGAAAGCTAATATTGGTATCCAATTCATATAAGGCCCTTTATTCTTGCTGCAGCTATATAATTAATTAAACAAACAAATCCCAAAGGGATATTTCTCAATTGACGCGTGATGCCATCAAAGAATATAAGAATGGCAATCTCTCCATCAAGCAAAGACTGCAGTATATTGGTAATAAGTTCATTTCCGGCACTGAGATTTCTGCTCAGGAAGCCACCCACTGTTGTTTAGGTATGCGATTGTCTGAGACTAGCATCCCCCACGTTTACATTAATACGTTATTACCTGAGCATAAAGTCAAAATGCTCAAGCCTAAACAACAACTACAAGAAATGTCTCCTTATTCAAGTGACATATTTGTAGTGGGATTACTGGATCACTATGAACAGCGACCACATAGTCTCGACCCTGTGTTTGGTCGATTTTGCTGCTGAGTTTAATTTCACAAAAACAATAAGAGCAGAGTATTGATATTGAAGATGTTGACGAAAATGAGGACTGAGGTGAATGATGTGGCTTAAATCTTCTTCTTCTCGATGGAAGTGGGTTTGTTAGGGAGAGGACAAAGCCTCGCATAATTCGATTTAGGAAGTTTATTTTAGATACCGATAGACAAAATTACTTTAGAAAACTAGTTATGCTTTATATTCCTTGGAGATATGAAGAGGTAGAATTAGTACAGAAAAATTGCGAGGACGTTTATTCAGAAAACGAAGAGACAATTAGGTTTAAATTTAAGAAGAACATATTAGAAGATTTATAAGACGCGCTTAAAAGGGCCATGGAAATTGAAAGCAATATCGAGGATGATCAGGTAGATGGACAGGTAGCTGAAGAATTTAGGATTTTAGCCTTTCCGGAAATTAGTTCTCAATTGAATATTTTAAATTTAAATGGTAATAATAGCCAAAATGTACAAAATGATGATTCGGACGGTACTACCCGAATAATGAAGCTTCCGCCAATAATATCCGCAGAAAGTTTATCGAACCTAGTTCGATCATTAAATTTGAAGCAAGAAACTTTTTTCACTCACGTGTTACATAATGCCCACCATAGTAAAGTTTTTCACGAATGTGTCGGTCATGGAGAAAGTGTTGGAAAAAGTAGGCTAATTTCAGGACTATATCGGTCCCTCTCTCAATTATATAAACGTAGGCCTGGATGCGACCCAAATTCTTCTGTGTGCTCCCACTAGAAAATCAGCATTCAGAATCGAGGGTTCTACCCTTTATTATATGTTTTCACTTCCCGTGAATCAATCTGGGTTACCATTTAAAAATCTAGAAGATGATTTATTAAATACCCTTCAAGATTTATTGATCTTAAAGCTTTAATAATTGATGATTTTTCAATGGTCGGTGCCAAATGTGTTTCCATTTGGATTTTTAGACAAATTTTAAAAAACAGCTAAGCCCTGTTGGAGATCGATGGGCTTTCACATCCAATTCTGAGTTGCATGAGCCTTACAGTACTATTTATGGGTCGTCTCTGATGATATAAGTTTACTTCGATCTCAAATTAACGAAGAAGGACAATTGCCAAATGACGCAATTCAATTGTTTTACATTTCAACTGCTCAACATATTTCAAATTCTCTTGATTTCATAAAGGCTTCTCATCTTAGTGCAGAAGTCAAAAACAGACACCTACAGGCAGTCAAAAATTTCCCAACGTCCAAAACTCAAGGGTTATGTACCTCATTTAATTTTAAAACCACTGCCAATTATATGATGACGGTCGTCGTAGATACGGCAGATGGCTTAGTATATCAAATTCTCCTCAAGTTCTTTGGATACAATTCATAGATGAAGGTAAAGGAATTAATGCTCGGGCTAAATGTCCCCATTCTCTGGAGTCTTCTTGGACTCCAATTCAGAAAACAACAAAAAGTTTTCAGTTTCATTCAAATCAACAAATATCCATTGACCGTAAACAATTTCCAGTTATACCTGCAGAAGGTATAACTATACATAAAAAGTCCAAGGAGCAACATATAGCAAAGTTGTGGTTTATACAACTTCGCTAATGATTCGCGAGGCCTTATATGTAGCTTGCAGTAGAGCAACTAGCGCAACAGGCCTTATCATTGTTGGGGAATTCGTGCAACCAAAATCTGACCGCCAGTTCCCAGTACAGCAAGAGCTGCGGAGTCTGCGCACTACAATATTATTAAATAGCAAATACAACGGTCTATTTGACAGCAATACATTTAATGCATTGTTCCATAACACGGAAAATTTGCATTACCACATTATCGGTATTGGCTCCGATCAGCTAATGCTTCATTCTTCGCTCTTCTGTTTCGTTTAGACTTCCAATTACTCAAACGAGACATATCAAGTTCCAGGATATAAAAGTGTAGTGCGGCTAGATTGTGATTCAGTAGTTAATAGATCTCGACCAAAAAGAGGCATTATTATCCTCATACAAAATTAGCTATTCAGGAATGTTAGTTTTTATGCTGATTCAAATAATGTTGCTTCTGCAATGTTTGAGTTTGCCGTACTTAAATACAAGTCTTTAGGGATATTAATTTTGTACAGAACTTCGAGTTATCCATTGCTTAAATTTGCAGCTGAATTTGAGGACTTATTTCAGAAATTTTCATTTATAGATATTAGTTCTATAATTTTAGGATATTTTAATATGTGCTTACGATCTCTCAGAGTCTGTAGTGAAAGGATTTATTACCTTTTCGGTAGCTTAAGGTATGAGTCTCTTTTAGATTTGAATTCGTCTAGAACCAATTGTGATACATATATTGATTGGGCGCTACCAAATATTTCGCATAACCGCGCACCTTCGAGTCTACACACTGTCACCATAGTGGAGTTTTAGTTAGTATGCAAAATAGTGAGTTGCAGGTAATTTATTGTTTGCCAACGAGCGGCGACAAATACATTTAGGTTTTTATATAAGTATAAGTATCTAATTTTGTTACTATTATTTCCATTTTGAAGGATAAGTAAAGGGTCTCTCACAGTCGTCTTCGACTGTAGCCTTTTCGACTGGTTTTATAATAAGAACAAATTCAACTACTTCTGACTATCAGAATAATTAATAAGTGTATATGTATGTACTTGTGGCCAAGGCTTGGAAATGCTGCACAGTGGGGTAACAGAGGCCGTATTTGGAAATTAATGAGGAGTAAAGCTATGATATTTTTAGCATTTACTGATGAAAATAGTCAAAAATTCGATAAGTACCTGTAACTCAAAAACGCGAGCTGATGGAGAAAAATAGAGATCAGATTTGAAATCAGTTAAGTTCCAGAAAACAAGGCTGAGTAAAGAACAAAAAAATAGATATTTTCATTTTCTTCTGGGAGCCATTTTAGCTTTAAAAAATTCATATTATGGTAGTTTTCCATGTACATGTAATCTATTTCAATGATCAATTTAAAAACCATAGAAATATCTGGAGTTTTCGAATGTACAGTTTTTTTTCGAAAATTAACTGACTTTAAGCACATATTTTTCAAACAAGAATCGAACCTTAATAGGAAAAAATATTCGGACAAATAGAGCATTAGAGATTCTTTAAATTGTTCAATGACAACGTCAAGAAACAAGTGTTAAATCAATCCCAACTATTTTCGTCACATATGTGGCAAATACACGACTTTAAAAATTAGAAAAAGTGTGTCAGAGTTCATTAAACAAGTGTATTTTGACTACTTCGGATTTGTCATGGAAACCCGTAACAAGCTCTGGATTCCTAATACTGCATGTTACAGCTGTGTAGAGTATTTGAGGTTATGGGGAAGCAAGAAATGGATCCATTTCAAGTATCAGACACCAATATATCTGGCGAGAGCCTTCGAATCATATAGATGATTGTAATTTTTGCGTTATTTAACAGGCATTAACAAAACAAACCGGTCTGAATGAAATTATCCTAATGTTTTGTCTTTTAGCCGACCAGTCCAGTACTCTAGTAATGATTTAAAACCACAACAATCAGCATCTACACCAAATTGTCCTCCACTAATAACTGAAAGTGGATCAGATACAGAAGACTTGCATTTAAATATTTCTTCTAAACGCGAGCAATTAAATCAGGAGGAGCTTAGTGATTTAGTGAGAGATCTTGGACTTTCCAAAAAAGAATTTGAAATTCTATCTTCACGATTAAAGCAAAAAAAACTCTGCAAAACTTACTTCCATTCTTTTCCGAAGACGATGAATTTGTTTATTGTTCAGATTTTTCTGGCTTAGTACTCCTCGGTTTTATAAAATAAAGTACAACGAACACCGGTGGCTAATTTGCGTAGCTCTGAAAATTGTGAATTTTCTTCTAGGCCAACAAAGAGGCTACACAAAATATCTGTGATTTATTTGTTTATGGTATAGCAGAGCCGAATCTCAGCACTGGAGTATAAAGGACTAGCCTTCGAGAGAAGCTATGGCTCCAGGAAACCATAATTTAGTTAATCAACCACTCGTGCCAAGGGATCGAATAATATTGACACCTCTCCATATCAAGCTGGGGCTTATGAAAGAATTTGTAAAAGCTCTTAACAAGTACTGTGATTGTTTTAGATATATTGGTAAAAAGTTCCAAAATTTGAGTTGTGAGAAACTGAAAGCTGTCATTTTTGACGGCCCTCAAATCAAAAGTTTAACCAACAACTTTAGTAGTTCCATGACAGAAATTGAAAGAAATGCTTGAAATGTGTTTAGGACAGGCCCAACAAACAATTGACGCAGACCCGCTAAACAATTGATGCAGACCCGCTAAAGTGTCATCACTGGCGCGTTTACCAAAATTGGTGCTGAAACTAGGTCCCGTTAATTGTTTTTCAAATGCAGCCATGTAATTGTACCAACCAGTTGAAATTGTAACGTGAAGCCGAAAGGACGGCAATTAAACCTTTCTCTCGAAAAAAGTAAAACTCGCGTGTTTTTATTTAAACGTGTATTTTGTACATTTAATTGGATTATTCCGCCTCCCGACGAAACATTGGTCCTTCGAGCCGGAAAATACATATATTCTGGAAACTCGCCCCTACGCATCGGTGAAAAAAGTTCAAGATAAGTGAAATTCGTTTTTGTTTGCACCTGTTGCATGCCATATACATACCTGCATTTGCCTCCATTTTGTCCATCGTTAACAGATGGCAGCGTGTGAAAGCTGCCAGTCAGCAATTCTGTGTGCGTTGGAAGGAGGAGTACTTAAAGGAGCTGCACAAGCGCAACAAATGGCAGTTCCCGGCCCGGAATCTCCAGGTTGGCGATCTGGTCGTGGTCAAGGAAGAGGCCCCGCCTTCCAACGAGTGGCGTCTTGGGCGGGTACTCACCGTCTATCCGGGGGCTGACGGCAAGGTCCGTGTGGTGAATGTCCAAACACCTCACGGAGTTGTCAAACGGCCAGTAGTAAAAATGCTCCTCCTTCCCATCGATAACCAAGCGCCTACCAGGCAGTGACGTCCCTCCAAGCCTGACCATATATTTATTGTTTTCTTTTGCTCCGTATACTTCCAGTTCTTAAGACCCACAGATAAAGAATGGCGCCCCGCAGCTCGACGATTGAATTGTTGGAGAGCAGACGTTCGCGAGGAACCTCGTCCTTCCGATGCCGAGTCTGCCGCGGGATCCACCCGCTCAAGAAGTGCGCACGTTTCCTACGGCTTAGCGCCGAGAAACGCCTCCGCGCAGTCCTTATAAACAAGTACTGTTCCAATTGCTTGGCGCACCAGCATTCCGGGCAATCATGCCGCAGCGGGGACCGCTGCCGAGTGTGTCGCGAGCGACACCACACGCTGCTCCACCTCCATGAAAGAGTGCGTCCAGCCGAGCGAGCGCGGCCATCCGAACGAGCGTGGCCATCCGAAGGAGCGCGCCCAATGGAAAGAGCGCGTTCCGCAGAACGAGCAAGCCCAACGGAAAAAGCGCGTTCAGCAGAGCGGACGCGTTCTTCAGCTCCACGCCAAGCGACTCCGTCCTGTTCACGGAGCCCACCCACGTTGACCTCGCTGCTCCAAAGTAACGCAACGAACTTGCTCCCCACGGCAACCGTCTCGCTGGACACAGGAGAGAAAACCTTTACGGTCAGGGCTCTCATCGATCCGTGCACCCCTGTAAGCCTCATCAACGCGTCGCTCGCCACGGCGATGAAGTAGCATTATCTCACCGTCGGTGAGGACAGGGTGTGCTCCGCACGGATCACGCCCAGAGGAGAGCCAGACTCGGGTTTCGAAGCCCTCTTGAAGATGGAGCCGGGATTGCAGCGGAAGACGCCTCTGCGGGACCTTGGCGAAGGAGTAAGGGAGCGTTTGCACCATATCACGCTGGCGGATGAAAGGTTCCATCGGTCCAGCACGACGTCCCTGGTGCTTGGCGCAGACGTATACGCCCACATCCTTAGGGAGGGATTCATGCCCAGCCAGAATGGACTGCCTCTGGCGCAGAGCACCATATTTGGCTGGATCCTGTCCGGCCCATGCGCCCTGTAGAGCCTATCCCCCCTCCCAATCTTTTCTTGCAACTCCGTGCAAAGGGGGGGAGAATGTTTAGGACAGGCCCAACAAACAATTGACGCAGACCCGCTAAACAATTGACGCAGACCCGCTAAAGTGTCATCACTGGCGCGTTTGCCAAAATTGGTGCTGAAACTAGGTCCCGTTAATTGTTTTCCAAATGCAGCCATGTAATTGTACCAACCAGTTAAAATTGTAACGTGAAGCCGAAAGGACGGCAATTAAACCTTTCTCTCGAAAAAAAGTAAAACTCGCGTGTTTTTATTTAAACGTGTATTTTGTACATTTAATTGGATTATTCCGCCCCCCGACGAAACAAAATGAATTTGTTTGGATAGTGTCCCATTTCTTTGGAAGCAAAAAGGATGAGCATTTCTCAGACCACGTGGAAAGCACGCTGTCACTTTTCCAGCAGCTTGGTTGTAATATGAGCATTAAGGTACACCATCTACACAGTCATTTGAATTGTTTCCCTGATTATCTTGGAGACTTCAGTGAAGAGCAAGGTGAATGTTTCCATCAAGATATTCGTACTATGGAGGAGCGGTACCAGGGTCGCTGGTATACCCATATGATGGCGGACTATTGCTGGACATACACAAAAAACAGTTTTTATTTCTGGAATATTTGAGTTTGGTTCAAAAAATAATCGTACAAAATTTCCTGCGAATCTATTTTAAAATAAGAACAAGCCGATCAGTCGAGCGAGCGCGATAGTAGGATAGCCTGTGCAGGTCTTCAAAGAAAAGTATTTTCATTATAATGGGATTTAAATATATCGCTTGAAGTCGATTTTGCTTGCATCGAGAGTATTTAGCTTGCGATAGTCTGGCAACACTGGACTGCGGCTGTTGATTGTTTATGCTCAGCGCCACAGCAGACGAAAGGCATATCAAACATACATGAACAAACGCGTCTATTCGTTCATTATATCGTCGACGCTTTGCAGCGACTGCGCTGCGACGCATCTGCTGCGCTGCATAAATTTGTTTCTTGAATAAATTCTGAGTTCATTATCCGATCGTAGCACGATTTGTAGCACACATTGGGAGTAGGATAATTACCATTAAGCCCAAGCTTTTTATCATGTGTGCCAAATCTCAAGTCTCTAGCCTTAAGATTGCTTATGTTATGGTGATTTTTCTAATTTTAAAACCAACGAGACTTGATATCGAAAATTTAAAATAAACTTGATCTGCGAATGGTATTCAGGAACCTACATTCCAAATTTGAAGTCTCTAGCTCTTATAGTTGCTGAGATCCACGCGTTCATACAGACGGACGGACAGACGGACAGATAGACGGACAGATAGACGGACAGGTGTAAATCGACTTGGCTATTGATACTGATCAAGAATATATATACTTTATAGGGTCGGAGATGCTTCCTTCTGCCTGTTACATACATTCACACAAATTCATTATAGCCTTTTTTTCAAATTTTTAATGGGCACAGGCTATAACCAGTCGGAAAGGCTACAGTCGAAATCGACTATGAGCGACCCTTTACTTATTCTTCAAAAATAAATTAACAGTAACAAACTTAGAGACTTATATATAAACCTAAATTAATTTGACGCTGCTCAGATTAGCTTCCGATTAATTGAATATAATCGTTTATGTTAAACTTGAATCGTTAACATACAAATGTTAATCTTAACATACAAATGTTAATCTTAACATACAAATGTTAATCTTAACATACAAATGTTAATCTTAACATACAAATGTTAATCTTAACATACAAATGTTAATCTTAACATACAAATGTTAATCTTAACATGCAAATGTTATGTTAATATACATGTATGTAATGCATACATACTTTATTAAATATAATACATTGGCATTTATGGTAGAATTTGTTTATAAAAATAAAATATTGTTTTATTTTATTTAATTACTGTAATTATAACTTTAAAAAAATATAATTAAAAAAAACAGAAAAAAAGTGTGCCTCTTGTAGGTCTCGAACTCCAGACCATTGCGCCAATGAAGCCATTGTCGATTATTTAACAATTTTTAAAAATAGAAAAAAATTCTAAGACAAACTTGACCTTTTCGGGGGTCACAGGAGTATTGTCACCAAATTTGGTGACCCTAGCTCTTATAGTCTCTGAGATCTAGGTGTTCATACAGCAGGACAGCAGGACAGACGGACATGGCTATATCGACTCGGCTGGTGATGCTGATCAAGAATATATATACTTTATGGGGTCTGCCGGACTTCCTTCGACCTGTTACGCACATTTTTTTTTTGACAAACTTAATAGACCCGTTTTACTTTTTTAAAGTAAAGGGTCTAAAAATGTACACGCAACAGTCTGCGTACAGATGTTTGAAGCTGTGTGGAATGCAAGATTCTGCGATTACCGTAAAGTTTTTGTTGAATTTGTTTATATTGTCTAGACAGTTGGTTTTGCACATTAATGCTGAATTTTTGCATCAAATTACGGAGAATTGCATCATGGAGAATAAAGGCAAAGAAATTTCTGTGGAGGAGCAAAAAATTATTATAAAACTGTTCCTAGGTGGAAAATCCTATAGAGAAATGGGTGCGCTGGTTGGTAGAGCCCACTCTTCGATCCAAAAAGTAATTAATAATTACAATTCATCTGGCAGTATCTTGTCAAAGGCTCGACCTGGCCGCCCGCCTTTGCTAACGCAGCGCGAGCAGAAGACAATTATAAAGTCTATTCAGGTTAATCCCAGGACGACAGCTCACGAAGAACAGCTTCAGATCAAGGATACGTTTTCCAAAACAGTTTCCGAGGATACGATACGCCGTGTCATAAAAAGGGCTGACTATCATAGCAGAGTCGCCCGTAAAAAACCATTTATATCCGAAGTCAATAGGCAAAAGCGGTTAACTTTTGCGAATGAGTTCATTTCAAAACTCCCAGACTTCTGGAATCGTGTAATATTTTCAGACGAAAGTAAATTCTGCGTGTTTGGAATCAAGGGCAAAGTTTTGGTATGGAGGAAAAGCGGAGAAGCGTTCGCAAAAGAAAATTTAGTTGCACGGTAAAACATGGAGGAATCGGCATAATGGTGTGGGGTTGTATGGCAGCAAGCGGCGTGGGAAATTTAACATTTATCGAGTCCATTATGAATCAGGTTGACTATATCAACATCTTAAAAAACAATTTGAATGAAAGTGCTAAGAAATTGGGGCTTGAACGTAAGCCCTAAGCACACAGCACAGAATACAAGGCTTTGGCTGCTAGATAATGTCAAAAATCAGCAGCGAACACCTCCTCAGAGTCCTGATCTCAACCCTATTGAGCATTTGTGGGATCTCCTCGAGCAAAAAATCCGCAAACACAAAATAACATCTAAAAAAATGCTCAAGGATGTAATTTTGGAGGAATGGGGAAAAATTACAAGTGAGGATACAAAAAAACTTGTGGATTCAATGCATAAGCGTCTGGTGGAGGTTTTGCAGAGAAAGGGGTACCCTACAAGTTACTAAAAAGGGCATATTATAACAATATTTGTTGGTTTAAGCGAGCGGTACGCAGACTTTTGCGTGTACATTTTTTTAAAGTGTTAATTTAATAATTAAGACTAAAAATATGACTCTGTTAAAAAAATCTGCAAAAAAATTCTCATTGGAGAGAATACATTATAATTATGTTTAAAAAAAAAATTGGTTAAAAATATTTAAAAAGGGCCGTACAATTTGCGTTAAAAGTTTGATTTGAATTCTTTTTTTGGGGTGTACGCAGAGATATGCGAGTGAGTGTATAGGGTATCGGAGGCTGCACTCATAATACCAACAAGATCAGCATGAAAAGTACACATACACAAAAATATGCATACACATATTAAAGGATACATACATACAA